>BMAO01011672.1:0-17911 GCA_019973975.1 Trichonephila clavata | reverse complement strand
CCTGGAACGAAGAAGCGGACGACCTTGCGAAGGCAGCTGTGGATCTTGTGGATCTGGAAGACTATATGGTCCTTATCTCAACCGAGATGCAATCCAGGGCAAAAAATTTATTTGTAGAACCTGGGTTGTCCCTCCTGAATACCCATGGTATTTTCAAACACATCCTGCATTCGCCATATCATTCAAGGATTGCAGATCCTCTCAGATGGCATTCTCGCGATTTCGAATCATTACTTGAGGTGCATAAATTTTGAAAGTGGTAAAAGAGGCTTCCCAGTTTGCACCAAATGTGAGATCAGTTCTTTTACTTCTCAGCAAATTCGTCAATGTTTGGAGTTTTCCTGTGAGGAGGATGTTGCTCACCCCTAGTGTTCTCAGACTTTGTGCAGATTTATAGGCTCATGGATCTGGTCTAGTTTCAGTAGACCAGATGGGGATTAGTCCCACCACCACCACAAAATTCCATTGATTGAAATAAAAGTCAAGAGAACAAAAACATATAAGGGTCACCCAAATAAAAGTAGCATTGCTGAAAGAAATCTGCAATTTGAAGTGAGAGATGACTGCGCATGCCCCTGTGGATGGCTCAGAGTGCAGGTAATGTATGCGATATATCGTCAGATCCAGCCCGATGAGTATTATACAGCGAGGGAGCACGTTAAAAAGCATCGTTCACATCATATATGCCTCCAAGCGAAACGACTGTCAATGCTGCCACGTTCTGAGCCACATTGCATGCACTTAGAAAGAATGTCAAGAACCACTGACGTAGTAAACGAGGCAATCTTTTGGCGTGACATTGCTTGTTCTCAAGAGGATGTGACCAAGGACATCTTAAGGCATGGGCCAACTGGGCCCGGTTACAATGGGTGCCTTGTCCCGTTCTTGACACAACTTTAATAAGATCTTGGTTCGAATAATTTCAATGGTCAAATGTTTTTTCCGGTTGTATTTTCCGAAAAACGAATTTTGACCGATATGTCAACTCGCTATATGTGATGACCATCGTCCCTGTATAGACCAAGGCCTACCATCATCCACCATCATAGCTCATTCAGTTGGTAGAGCCAATTTGGGCAATTGTAAGTCGTACACATTTATTTGTTTCGTGTATGTACGAGTATTTTACAACATATGCTTTGCACTGTCTACTTTTATAGGACATGCCTACATTTTTGCACGGACCCAGTGCCTACTTTTGCATTAGGGCTCAGGGCCTCAAGAAATCTTAAGACTTCCCTCTGTATGTACTGTGCCCCATTGCATGCACTAAGAAAAAATATCAAAAACCATTGAAGTAGCACTAGAAGCTTTCTTCTTGCATGATAATACTCATCCTCATGTGGCTGTGGCGTGCCAAATACGAGTATCGTTACGGAAATTTCGCTGAAAGGTTCTCGAATATCCCTTATATTCCTTATAGCTCGCCGTATGAATACCACATCTTTTGGTCCCCTCTAGAAAGCTTCGAAGGGACAGCGATTTCCCATCGATAATGAGGTCCAAGCTGCTGTTGAAAATTGGTTCTACAAACAATCTCGGAGATCGGCTGGCCGAAAAACTTTGTTTAAACCTGTAATACTGGTTCCCATGGCCAGAAGTTTGCTTTACTGTGGATAAGACTTTATTCTATCATGATTATAGTTATCTTAGGTTTATAACTATTTTGTGTATATTTTTGAAATATATATGTATATATATAAATTTATAAAATTAAATAAAAAAAAATACTTAAAAATAAATGTTTTGTGCTGTAAAATATTAGTGTTCCCTCGTTATTTAGCATTTGTAAGAGTTAAAATTGCATTAAAAAAAGTCATTAGGTATTTTTGTATCATGAGAATATTTTAGGCCTTGGACTGACGGTAATTTCAAGTACCAATTTAATTAATTAACTCTAACGGATTAAATTTTCCAAAGCTGAGTATTTAATTTATGTATATCCCTTAATTTTCAATCCAGTGATTCAGCAAGAAATATTGTGTGAATAAGTTGCAGTAAATCATAATGCAATATAGATAATAGAATAAATTGCAGTCAAGGACGATGAAGACACATGAGGCTGCACCCCACTCTTTTAACATGCACATCAGCGTAAGGACTTGAATCATAACAGAATTTAAGTGCATCTGCTCTATACGGTGAGTCTTCCATAGTATCAAGATACGAACCCGTGACTCTACAATGCTGGCCACGAGTTCGTGATCATGATCAATAGGCTACCAAGGCCACTGCTCAAAATCGAGATGAAAATAAATATTTCAATAAATGTTAAGAACTCCTATATTACACAGTATAGTATTTGTATTAGCATTTCTGCGTAATTTACCTTGATTTTTGCTCGTTTTTTTTCAAATTTTTGCGATGTGTTGAATAATGGTTAAACTAACTATTTGCGTTTTATTAAATCCGTTGATGACTGGATAGTCTCGAAAGTATATATAGAAAATATCAAGATTTAAAAAAAATCAGTAGCAAAACTGAAGAAAAAAAATTGACTAAGAAGACTTAATTCTTAGTGTGCTTTGAAATAACTGAAATACACAAAATTTAATTAATTTTGTGTACACGTTTTAAAAAGCTCACTTTACTAAGTATACTGCTTAGTGAGTTTATATAAAAGAATGGTACAATTTCTTCTGTTTTGATGCTTATTATATAAGCAAATTATTTTAATTGCCCAAGCGAATATGTTTAAGAAATTAAGTTATCACATTTGCATGAAATGTACGAAAGAAACGGGCAACAAAGTGTTTGTATTTTGAAGTCACAGGACCGTAACTATAACTTAAGAGACATGAAATGTTAAAAAAAAATACCCTTTGCAGGAAGAAGTACTTCAAGGGTAAATTACAAAATCTCATTTCTAGAAATTAGTTTGTAAAAATATGAAAAGGAGAAACTATGGGGAAGCTACAAAACAAATTATAATTAGAAACTGGTCCTGTTCACCGTTGGCTGATTCAGTATCAACAACGTAACGAACATAAAATGTTTACATTAGTTCTACAATTATAGGGTTTGAGAATGAGAATTTTTTTAAACAACTGAGGAAACTTTTAAATTTTTTTTCGAAAGTTTTGCGCAGAAATGTTCATTTGGTTTCGTTTTTGTTCCGAAAGTGATATTAGAGTTTATTCTAAGCTGCATCGTCTCTTTATTTTCTTATATTTTTCATTTATATGTATAAGGGTTGAGATCTTCTCTCAGCCCGGCCTAGAGGTGTGGGAGGAAGTGAAAAATGACTAGCCATGTTATTTAAGCAAAGTATTTATTGGGCACACAAATTATCAACAGACAGAATTTTAGAATTCAAAGTTTATTTATTTACTTATCCAACGCCCGTTCTTGGCTTCTTGACCATCCGACGCCGAACCTCCCGGTACCGACTGACAATGTCGTCATTCGGCTATTCATCGAGTCCAGTGCATTGGAGTAGGTGGTCATCATCCATTCTGGCATGGCCGTAGAGTGGTCAGGCCTCATCAGCAGCCACTCCAAGCCAGTGGAGGTGTGCTCCCAAAAAGTCATGTCCGGTGATTAGGCAAATGCGGGCCACGACCTTGGCTCTCTCCAGGTGCCTCGGGATTGGACCCACAGTGGCCAGTTCCCCAAGGCTCTTGGTTTTAAGAGTTACTGCTGTATATTTGTCGATGTATGTAGATATAATGCACTTTGCTCTTCTGAGATTCAAGGGGACTCCCCGAATCGAGAAATATAAGAGTCAATAGCGAGGGGCAAGCGAATCACGAGAAGACTTTTTAAATATCAATCCTCCTTTATCAGGATCAATCCACTGCTCTAAATATCTGAGTTAGAATTTAGCTGTGGTGACCAATCGTCACTTTAATACATTCAACTATCTAATATCTGAACGCGCTATAAAATATAGTAATACCTGATCGGTAGCAATCTCTCCTCATCGTCAAAATTCTCTTTATCTCAATATCTCTAGCGTGAAAACCTAGACAATATATATCCGACCTAATCTGCATAACCACGGTTGCTTCTTCGGAGGGTTCATTGCGAGTAAATTCGAATTGATCGATCAAATATTTCCGAAGAGGATTAAGAGAAGGCCGTGGATAGATCCGTCATTGTATATGAATGGGAAAAGTGACTTTCTCACTGACCACGAGAACTCCAAAACTATTAAACCTACAGACTTGAAATTTGATGAGCATGTTTCTTTTGTTGAGTAGATATCCTTCAAGAGTGAGTTTATTCAAAATCCACTTCCAAAGAGAGTTAACGGGGTTAAAAAGGACGTTAAAGACAAAATTCCTCGTTCTTGAATGATTAGACGAGTAGACTTGAAATTTGGAAACCATGTTTGCTTTGTTGAGTGGAGATAGAGTAAGAACGGTATCGGAAATCGGCTAACAATGCATGTTTCAAGGAATTAAAGGAAGGTTATATGTAGCAATTTCCTTTCTATGTGAAATATTAAAACAAAAGACTTGAAATTTTTAAGTGTGCTTCTTTTGTTAATTATAGTTACGCTAAGAACTGTTTTTTTGTAAATCAACTTCTAAGGTGGTTTTAAGGGGTGTATAGGTGAAGAAATCCTGTTTTTGAACTATATCAGATCTACAGACTTGAAATTTGGTAAGCGTGTTTATTTTGTTGAGTAGTGACCCGTTTTACTTTAGTAGTAGGTGGGGACTACGGAGGCATGTAAAATAATTATATTGCCTTCTTAGAAATTCAAATCCTGTCATTTTTCAATCAAGAGTTGTGGGCTTTTATTTTTCGATACAATCGGAAACTCAATAATATAGGTCTTAGACACCAATAAATAACAAACACTATACAGTGAAAATCGCTTAACACGAAACTGAGTGGACTAAAATATTTTTTCGTGTTAAAAAATTTCGCGTTAAAAGATATTGCAAAAAAAAACCCCATAGAATCAACAAATGTAAGCTTATAACAGTACATTTTATCCTTATAGATATGGGTATATGCATGCATTTAATAAAAATCATTCAAACATTTTCATAATAAGCGCTCTATTTTTTTTTATTGTTGATAAAGTTGGCAATACCAAAATCTTTAGACTTCCATTTTCGTCTTCTATTTTTGGTCAACAGCCTTAAGAACTCTATTTTGATTTTGAGTGAAATAACAGTTTGTGTGTGTGTGCTTTACTCCTGAGCTTTTTGTCTTTGTGTTCGCAAAAAAAAAGCAAGCGAAAAAAAAACCTTTCCTAAAATAGAAAAAATAATGCGAACCAAACTCATTGATTTTTGCTCAAACTATGATGTATTTATCACTGAATTTCAAAGTCTTCGGTTAAAAGATCAAATGTTTTTGTGTGGCGTTTGTAGGGATAAGGTGTGTGGAACTAGTTTAGATAAACAAAATTGGCTGCTGTCTCACAGGCAATTCCGTGAATATTTCAAAGCCTTAGTCTCCTTTCTACGAAACATAAGAAATGACATCTTTTTCATTTCACTACCCTCTTAAATGTAACTTGCGTGGGTTTTGTTTTCCATATTTTGTTTCTTTCCAGAAGAGGAATCTTTACGGGTGAAGCGCTTTTTTTTTTGTGTTTAGGTAAAAAATAACGCATGGAAATACATAGCAGTTTGTCAGGACCGTTGCATTATTTCGTGTTAACCGGTATTTTGTGTCAAGCGTTTTCACGTTAAGAAGGTCTGGCACACGAATTTTTGAAAAACTATCAATTTTCCCTTTTTTATATTTTCCAAAAGTTCAAATATATCTGTTTAAAATGATGTATGATATAAGGAAATACGATAATTAGAAGTATTTTTATTTAATTTTTTTAAAGGAAACTACTCCTTGACGCGCATCAAATGAGCTCTTCTAGGAGCATCTGTGTTTTTCCTTTGGATAAGTTTCTGATGAGCCCGAATCCGTGTGATGTTCAAGGGCAAAATTTAAAGTGTATTTGGTTTATCCAAAAGTGTAAGAGTACACGGTATGATGTAGAAACACTATACGGTCGGTGATCTTATTTGTGGAATTTAAAATTAGACATAAACATGACTATTGCACAGCTCATTATGAGTCGTGTAGCACAATTAATGACCTTTAAACATTGTAATATTGAACCAAATTATAACTGTGAGTCATTCTTCAAAACAATAGATACACGTAGGATTCCTGTAGCCCAACGAAAGTATCCTGAGATCCCCCCAAAAAAGGCAAAATTGTTAAAAACAATGAAAAAAAGAAATTTAGAAGAGTATTTTGTGGGTGCAGGGGTAAAGAAAATGCTTCATATGCTTCTGGAAAGTACTAAAAAAAAGTTAATGCTCAACAAATTACAATTTTTACGTTGAAGCGTGTTTTCTCAAATGCAATATTTTTCCCTTTATGTACCTTTGTTTTCACAAAAACTACTTATCATATAATCCTCCAATTTTCAGTCAGTATACATTTAACATGCTTACGCATTTTATTGGGGGAAATTAGACATACCTGGCAAACATTTTTAGATAAGGCGTTTTTAAACTAAATTTTAGGAAAAAAATTCGACATTTTTTAAACAATTCATAGTTACTTAAATTCTTAACAAAAAGACAAAACCCATCGTTAAAGTTTTTTGATAGTACACAAAACGTACTGTACAAACTTTATCCATGGACGTAAGTAGTTTCTGAGGAAAAGGTAGAGAAATAATTCAAATTAAAATGGGCTCTATGGAAGTGCCGGACCCTCCTTAAACGTATTTCACTGTAGTTCGAAATTACGATGCTTTCACTTAATAGTATCTTATGTTGCTTTAATAGAGTATCGATTCAAAATCATTAGCTATTCAATTTTCAGAGTGTTTTTTTCAAAACTGACAGTACTCAGAGCTACTTGTAACTCTATCCAATAATAGAAATGGCTCTAAACTTGGTACGAAGATGAATGATGATATGAGAAATATGATTCTATAAAACAGAATTAGCATTAAAAATCCCCTCTAGAGGTAATAATGGTGTTATAAAATGAAAAATGCGTTACAAATTAAAGATAAAAAGTGATAACGCATACAAAATGACAGTTATATGTTGTTTTATTCGCGGAAAGTAATTCTACCGCATTCAATATGACCGCCGTTCTCATAGACCAGGGATGGGTAACCCTTGAATAACTCTGCGACCCGCAAGATTCATTATTACTTTACAAAATGTGACCATTTTGAACAATATTTTTGTATTTAGATAGTTGTTCTTTATCAAATAAATATCCCATAACTGTTTCTATTGTATCAAGTTGCTTCCGTTACTGCGAATGTGTTTTTTCAGAAATTGAAATTTATCAAACACATAGGTCGTGCTTAAACCTAACGGACGAAACCCTGTGACATCAGGGACGATGCGCAAATACATGCATTGAGATTGATATGAAAAAACAAAGTGAATGAGTTGAGAAACATCTATCTCACTAATTAAATAAATTAAACATTTTTGGAACTTTGGTTGATTAGTATTATATTATCTATGTTTTTATGCATGAAAAACATTGAAAGCATTAATAATTTATCTGAATCTGTTTTAAAATTTAACTCTAATAAATGGGTCAAAATCTAACATAAATTTATAAATTTTTATATGAGGCTCTTGGGATTATAATGTTTTTCTGAGTATAAGTGAGTGAATGTTAACTAAGCACTGTTTAGCTTCTCGAGCGAGTTTGGTGACGGACCTCGTAGCTTAGAACAGTGGTCAAGTAACGAGGATGACACCTGAGATTGCACCCACCTCTCCTACCACACCACACCAACAAGAGTAGGTTGGGGTCTCGACAAATCTAGCGTGCACCACTCCCCTACAAGGCGGGTCTTCAGCAGTACTAGGCTCGAAATCATGACACACCGGTAACAAGTGCGTTATCTTGACCACTAGGCTACCATGATCCCAAATGTTTTTCTGAAGGTGCTTGAGAGGTCATTTGGGTTAGCCACCCCTGACATAGACTATACCGTACGTTCTGTGCACAACATTTTCTACGGCCCTTTACAATATCTCACTAGGAATAATCCAAAATGTCTGTGATATGTGTACCAGTTATGGCTCCCTGTGACTCGTCGACGAACATCTGTGTTATGAATCTGCTTAAATTCCCTGCCTGGGCGAATTGTCAGTGATGTGACGTAGTCACAATGGAGAAATCGCCCCTATTCATGAGGAACTTCACAGCTGGGGAACCCGTGGCTTTGGCGGCATTGTGCTTTGTCAGACAGCTGAACTGTCGGCAACGGTGTGACTAGCAAACACTATGGGCTGGGCATCACTGCATTATTTTTCCTTCATGGGCAGTGATTGTCAGTCTTGAAAGGCTGGCGCCTCGACAGACGGTGGCGGGTGGCATCAAAAGAGAAAAAGGCGGCGAGATGTTTCAAGTACCAGATGTCAGCCAAGCCCTTGTCACCAGCGACCTTTGAGAGGCACCGGAACTTTTGTTATCTCTGCACGAATGGAGGACGTGAAAGACCGAGGTGCCGGGTGCAAAACCTTGAGGCCGGCCAATGGGGGTTGATGAGGGGCGTGGAGTGGACCCGCCCCTAGAGTTTAAAAGAGTGGACCCAAGAAAAAGAGGATGGGTCCGGATCGACTCCCACGATAGATTCCCGAAAGAGAATCCTGTGGACGAAGGAAGAAGTGCGATGGCTCCCGATCGACTCCTACGATAGACCTCCGAGACGGAATCGACGGATCTAGGGAAAAAAGCGCGAGGTGAGGGCCTCCCGATCGACTCCCCACGATAGACTCCCGAGACAGAACCCGATGGACTAGCGTGAAGGACTCCTGAGGCAGTATCCGACGGACGAACAAAGAAGACGCGAGGAGTATACACCCATGCAGACACCAATGTTAAATAGAACTAGCTGGCTGAATAAGAACGAACACCTGTAACTGATTTTTTTTTCTCTTTCCAATGATCTTCTGAATGTTGTACCTCAAATAAACAATTGATTAGATCACAGTAAAAAGTATTTTTTAATAATTAGCTTAGCGTCCACCTGCAACTGAGTTCCACGACGTCTCTCACAGTGACAACGATTCTTCGAACTTCTTAACCCTTTACTACGGACGGTACTCATTAGTGCAATTCAATTTAAAATTATATAGAATGATCCCTTTTTACGAGAACTCTGAAGGTACTTAGCAGGAATATTCTTTTAAATTCACTTTTTCAGGATATTTGGAATCACGGGTTCTATGATAAATATTTTAGCGAGGAAGGCGAATAGTTATATAGCAGAAGTTGCATTTTCACCCGACATTTTTACCGGATTGCGAAGATCGTCATTTTTGTTCCAAAAAAGTAATTAATATCAAAAGTCAAGTGTCTTAATTTTTGTACCTTAATGAAGACTTTAGAAAACGATTTGACATTTTATTTAAAGTGAACAGTTTGTATATTTAATTTTAAATTTGAATAATGTGTGGTACTTATAAGTACCGACAGTACACTGGATGTTAGAGCAAGAATTTTTTTTCCCGTCCGTGTGGATTATATTTGTTTTGTGTGTGTTGTAGAGTCACACCACTATAGTACAATAGACTTATGCTTTTTGTGTGGCATTTCTTTTTAGCTTAACTTATATTTTTTTGAATTTTTGTTGTTTTATTTTAACGTTTTCAAAATATTTTGGGCTTTAAATCTGAGCTTGTTTTTTTTTTTCGCCACACAATTAGATGAAATATTTATTTTTATTTCAAAAATCAATAATATTTTAATTTTTTTATGTATAACTAAGTTTTATCAATAATATGAGATATTCAATGTGATATTCTTCTTCTTATTTTCCTTTTCATAGAATGTCTGGAAAAAAGAAGTTCAGTCTTCAAGAGGCTTTCGATTTATTACAGAACCTACCATCTGAAATCAGTGATGCTCTGACAGATAATTTTTCAGATGGATATGTCCGAAAATTTCAGCAGATTATTTGAAAAACAATCTGCTGAAATTTTCGGTAGAATTTTAAGATGATGATCAGGAGACTGAACAGGACTCAAGGTGCAGTAGTCCATGTTGAGGAAATGCTGTAATTCTTAATTTCTTAGGAAATGCTGTATTTTCTTTAAAAAGAATACAGCATTTCCTTCCCCAGGAGGCAGTGCTTTAAAAACATTCAATCGAAATCTCATTCAAAATGCAAAACGTGTAATGAATTTTTGTGTATTAATGAAAAAAGAAAGACTGTTTCTTTGAATATCATTAAATTAAATTTATGCTTAAAAGCTGTTTTGATGTATATGTGTGTAAAAAAGTAAATAAATTTAAAAAGTTTGATAATATTTAAAAATCACTTTGTGCTGTAAAATATTGGCGTTCTCTGTTCATTTAACATTTTTGCGAGTTAAAACTGCGTTAAAAAAGTATTTGGTATTTTCGTATTATGAGAATATCTTAGACATTTGTGGATTGATGGTACTTTAAATTACTAGTTAAATTAATTAGCTGTAATGGATTAAATTTCTGAAAGTTAAGTATTTTATTTATGTGTATCCTTTAATTTCAATGAAGTGATTCAAAAACATATTGCATGAAAAAATTGTAGTAAATCATAATGGAGAGATAAAGGGCTAACCATTTTCATCAAAGCATTAAGCCCTCTTCCGTAGCTTTTGCCAGGTTCTTATTTCACGAAGAGGTGTTATGCTTAATATAAATCCAAAAATGTTTATTCTACTAATGTGAGTCGTATGCTCATTCGAGACTGCTCTCTTTAGCTAAGATTACTATTCTTATTTTTACAGCCCAAACTACAAGCGTAGTTGTCGGTAAATTTGTATTTTGCTTTCACACCCGTGGTTTACGCTGTTTTTCAATTAGGTTGCCTAAATAAGCTCCATAAATATCTTTATAGGCAACTTTTTGAAGAAAAAAACATTTTTTTTCACGAAATTTTACTTTTTATCTCACTTTAAGTCTGCCATTTTTGGTGACATTGCAAATGTTAGATTGATCTAGAGGGGCTCTGAATATGTTAATTTAGTTAGTTTCCCCCTATACTTTCACGAGGAAAACCTCTTCGTGATATATAAGAAACTGGGATACAAAAAAAAGAAGGGTGTAATTCAGCGTAAAATCAAAATTATCTCTCTCTACATATAGAAGTTATTCGTGTGATGCCGAAATAAATTTATTACGCTCTATCGCAACTAAGCACAAGTTGGCAATCCAGAATTCGCATGTGTCGTACACATTGAATTTGCAAATGTGGGCTACTTTTCGCATAATGTCGCTAATACGGTTGCGATTGTAAGTTATTGCAAGCTCTCGGAGAAAAACATTGCAACAATTTTTTCGACTGGTATCCTTGCGTGAGAATAGCGTTGCCTCATACGAAGACTTATTAACAATCAACGGAACTAATTATTCAACTTTCCAGGGAGCAATGAGACTTGCAGGTTTATCAAAATCAAAGGAATTTATTAAGGAAGGTTAGACTGTGCAGCCTCAGTGATGGATTTAAATAAAGAGGAGTGTCAAGTAAGAATTGCGGGAAAAAAAAAGAACGAATAAATAGAACTACATAATACATGTAAGTTACAGTTTTACAATTATAGCAATGAGTATTAATTGCTGTTTAATTTTTAGAATGAGGGCTGGTCCACGTCTGGCGGACAGGGGGTATCACCCTCCCCCTTGTTTTTCTAATAAAGTCTAAAATCATAATTTCTTCAAAATGCTAAAATCAAAACATACTGAGTAAGTTTACTTCTAAAATGCCATTAACAATCATTATTATCCAAAACCGCCGCTTAGCCAGTATGGTAGATATGAGCTTCAGCTTGTAATCGAGTGGGCTCAGGTTCGAATCTCGCTTAAGGCATGGATGTATCTTCTTTGGGGAAAAGAAGTCGGACTGTTGCCTGAAATGGATTCCCGTCACGAATGGAAAGCAGCTGATCTCTTCTGTCATATACTGGGATCATCGTTTGTATAATAAATGTCTATATTCTTCTGTTTGTATTGTAAGTTTCTGTTCTTCCACTGTTCTTTCATATGGATCCCAGGACAAAAACACGTCAGCAACATAATCCAAAGGTAATAGCTATTTTGAAACACAGCCAAAACTTATCTAAGGAGTATATTAATAGCCCACTTTTGTCGCAAAATCATGATTCTTTGGACTCTACAAATATACAGGGTGGCCATAATTAAGCTGCAAATGTTCAAGGGGTGCTGGAGAGAAAACCACTGGGAATATTCTAGTGAAATTTGGTATCTACACGTTTCAGAACATGCGAAATTCAAATATGCAAGAAAAAATCGCCATTTTCACCCGATAGATGGCGCTATTCCGTGTTTCAATGCTTATCGACGGCATATATGCAAACTTTAAGCAAATGGAACAGTATAAAAATAAGACCACATTGAAAAATGATCAATCATGACTCTGAATAAGAAGGAACGCGCATTGTTAGTGAAGATATTTTATCAGAATGGTTGCAATTATTCAGCTACTCTGAAAGAATACCGGCGTATGAAACGATTAAAAAGAGGTTAAATGAGTGTGTCAATGGGGATTGGAAAATATGATTTCTAAATTTGAAGAAACAGGATAATTGGGCGCTATTTCCGGCACAAGAGGGCGACGTGCGTCCCGTAAACTGGGAAAGACTGCAACAAATTGATGACGCTATTGCAACAACGAGTATCACTTCAGGAGCCAGTATGCTGCAACACGTGAGTGTGGCTCGGACATTATCTCTTCCCTGGTCAACTGTGCAAAAGTTTTGCGACACATTCTTCGGCGTTATCCGTATAAAATTAAAATGCTTCAAGCATGTGACAGCATCTGGTGGTTTGTATAGTGAGTACATCATGTGATAATTTCATTGAATAAATAATGGCTTAGTTGTTTTCCAAGGTGTCTTTATGGATAGTTTAATTTGTGATCTTAATTTACGTTAATTTTTGATTACATAATACTGTAAAAATTTAATTACTGAAGCGAATTGTATGGAATTTTGATAAAATGTCAGTGATGTTTTATATTGTTTATATGCCTCTTAGAATGTCATTATGCTCTGTTTATCGGTTTTGGAAGTTGTATATGCCACCGGCGAACTTTGAAGTACGATACAGCGCCATCTACTGGCTGAAAATGGCGATTTTTTTTCCTTTGCGTATTTGATTTGCGCATGTTCAGAAACGTGTAGATACCAAATTTCACTGGAATACTCCCAGTGGCTTCCTCCCCAGCACCCCTTGAACACTTGCAGTTTAATTATGGCCAACCTGTGTGTGTATATATATATGAATCATCTTCATAAATTCAAATAAAAAAATAATAATTTTTAAATTAATTGTAACGAGAGAAATGCGATGTTTATTTTTTTCCATACTTTCCATAGCGAAAAGGTATAATAAGAGACAACTCATAAGTATTAATCAGACATTTATTGTTCTTATTTATACATTATAACATAACATACAATATTTTCCATGACAGTATATTATTATAAAATGATTAATATGCCAGAGTCTTTAAAAACACATATTAATTAACAGAAGACTTATTTTCTTGAAGTACACATATTTCCAGGCGAATAAATAACAAATTATTGAAGAAAAGAAGCCTATATTATCAGCAACGTTTTTGTATTACCGACTGATATGTCCTAATTGTATTACTGTCATATCAAATGCGATTTAAACAAATTTTGTCACTTATTTTATTACAACTGGAATTTGGAAACCGTAGGGTATCCGATTACTCTAAAATTGTGAATTTTGCCATCCATTGACATATTTTTTATAAATGGTTTTATAGACCATTTTATTAGCTTTACAAAAATATTAAGTTTATTGTTTTCTGTTCACTAGAGCAAAAACCAAAAGTGTTTTAGTAAAAGCAGATGCAATTACTTTAAGCAAGGTGTTATACTTTAAAACGCATTTTACACGAAATGTGTCTTTTTTTTTTTTGAAAACGCTAAAATGGGGCCAGCCATTGCTAAAAAGTTTTTGAAAATAATGAACTGAAATTTTTTGTGTAGGTTCTGTATAATAGTTGAAGTGTTTTAGTGTTTAGATTTATCAATAATTGTTTTATTACAAAGTTTACAGCCCCTTATGTGAATATATAACCACTGATTTTTTTTCAGAAATTTCATGTAATAATAAATATAAAGTCCTCTAGTTTTTGCAAAAATTAAAATATCTCTCATGCTTAAAATCATTTAAAAAATGAACTACATAGCAACACATCAGAATATAAAATTTGCTCATAAGCTTTTGGTACAGAATGAGCCCCGTTTATGTTATTTTTAAATTTTACCCACTTTATCCACTTTTTAGCAAGAATAATTTCTTTTTCTCTTCTTAATTTTAGCTTGTTTTTCTTAAAATGTACTAAAAAATCTAGCACCCAGAAAAAAATCCCCACATCTTCATTTTTTTAAAAAAAAGTTGTCGGAAGTAGTTGGATACCTTACTGCAAAAGGATATTCAATATTATAATACTTAAAATTCATCAATGTTTCGATAATTGTCGCAGAAATTTCCATCAACTTTGTCATAACTTAAAAATACTAACACAAATTTCGATAACATATTTTGTTCATAAAATCTGGAAAAGTAGTAGTAGCAGTTATTTCGTCTGCGTCTTCATTTTAATGAAAAACAAATTGGCGATATTCGTAATACTTATACATTCATTTCTCTACACTATCAGTAAGATATCTAAAGACACGAGTAAAGTATGTTTAGCAAGTTGACAAATAGCACCGATATGAATGGTTATCTTTAAAAGGTAACGACCGTTCATTCCAAAAAGAAGAATTGACAAAAAAAAAAAAAAAAAAAAAGAGATTACCATAGAGCTAATTGATTGTTTATGAAGAAAAAAAAGAATATTTTTACATTTTTTATGGATGAAATTCATGAGAAGAAGTTTTTAAAAGTAGGTTTCATGAAATTAAATAAAGAGTTTCATAAAATAACATCATGGAAAGAAAAGCAGAATTTATATTATATTATGCCTGATAGATGATTAAGCAAATATTTACAAATTTTCCTTTTAAAACATAGGTTCCCAAAGGAGTTCTCTACTGTCCCATGGGGATCTTTGTGTTTGCTAAGGGTGTCCGTGGAAAATTAAAATTAGTTTGGTGGGGCGTGGGCAACGTTAGGCGCCCACGGGAAGTTTAATAATAAGTAACATTTCTAACCCATTTTTGTTATTAAGGCAGTTAAAATATATTCGCAACGATTGAAGAATATTCGATCTTGGTACCTTTTGTTCCGTAAGCACATAACTTACCGCGGGACCAAAAACATCACTTCAGTCCGGAGGTTGTCACTGTCATACAGATACCACCGCAAAACACTCCCCTACAAGCGAGTCGGTAGGCGAACAAACGATGTTGTTCTTATGATGAGCGTGTGAGCTGTTGCACCAAGTGTGCCTGGCGGCTTGTTGCGTCATATAGATCCGACGGCTTATTTATTGCGTCATATGGATCTGACGGCTTATTTATTGCGTCATATGTATCTAACGGCTTGTTTGTTGCGTCATGTGAATCTGACGGTTTGTTTGTTGGTCATATGGATCTGACGGCTTGTTTGTTGCGTCATGTGAATCTGACGGCTTGATTGTTGCGTCATATGGATTGACGGCTTGTTTGTTGCGTCATGTTAATCTGACGGCTTGATTGTTGCGTCATATGGATCTGACGGCTTGTTTGTTGCGTCATGTGAATCTGACGGCTTGATTGTTGCGTCATATGGATCCGACGGCTTATTTATTGAGTCATATGGATCCGACGGCTTATTTATTGAGTCATATGGATGTGACGGCTTGTTTGTTGCGTCATGTGAATCTGACGGTTTGTTTGTTGCGTCATATGGATCTGACAGCTTGTTTGTTGCGTCATGTGAATTTGACGGTTTGATTGTTGTGCATATGGATCTGATTGCTTTTACGGTTGGGTAGATTGCGCCACGACAGCTGCGCGAAAGTTGCGGTTTTCTTTGTTCAGCGTTAAGACCACCAATGAAGAAGATTCGATCTCGATACTTCTCGTTCTGTAAGCACGTACTTACCTCTGGGCCAAAATGACCGTACTTACCTCCGGACTTCAATCCGGAGGTTGTTCATGTCTTATATAGATATCAACGCCGCACAAGTTTCATGTTTTAAGAAAATTTACAATGCAAATTTAAAATTTTAGAATAAAATTTCTTATATAGGTACATAAGTGCAAGTAATCGCACGATAGAAGTCGGGCAATTCTGGATGCAACCATACATGCAATATCGACCAAATCTCGCCACCATATGCAATAACTTGTCGAAAATATCACAGTATAAAAGAACCGTTCATCTGATAAACAGTTCAATTTTGTTTTATGCATGATCTCGATATATGAAGTGAATGCAATATATTTTCCTCGGTAATATTCTTTGTATTGTAATAAAGATAACAATCGCTTTGATAACAAGTAATATAAAACATATTTTTAAGTGAATTCCTACTATGAAAGAATGAAAAAAAAGAAAGTATTTTATTACCGATTGAAAATTTGAACAAGATATATATAGGGAAAGAGTGAACTAATAGATGAAATTAAAAAAGAGCATGATTTGTCTGCATTGTTGTAACAATGCACGCCCAGGGTGGTTAGTTTCGCTGAAAATCTGGCAATTAATTTAATTAATTAACCAGTAATTAATTAATTTAGATTTGAAAAACTGTATTACCATCAAGGGTCATCCAGTACAAGTTTAAAAAATTTCCTTTGTACTTTATTGGAGGAATAAGAAGTATTTTATTACCGATTGAAAATTTGAACAAGAAATGTATAGGAAGAAAATGAGATAAAATAGTAGCAATTGGAAAAATGGGTTTCTAAATATTAATGCAAATGTTATAATTTGTATAAATATTGCTGCATATATCATGTGGTTTTGCTTTTACTTTATTTTTATGGCAAGGCATTCCAATCAGTACACCAGAGTTAGAATAAAAAATTATCTATTATACATTGAAATAGAGTTATTTCACTTAGTGTTCGCGGCCAAGTTTTTGGTAGAAAAAGGAGTCCATTATCAAAGCAAGTTTGGGAACCTATGTTTTAAAATAAGGAATGTATGAGATATGTGACAAACCGTCAAAGATAAAATATTAGCGTATGTGTTTAAAGTATTTATTTCATATAAACGGCTTATATATGAAAAAAAACGAAAACAAGTTTTTGAAACTAAATTTGATGAAAAAATCAAACTTTTTCAGTAATGTTTGCTTGTATAAAATACAGATGTTATCTTGAAAATAATACATTAATAAAAGAACAAAACATCTCATATACAGTGTTAAACATCTTCAAAGAACTACACATACATTTATGAACACATATAATGCGATTTAAAAGAAATACATTTATAAGTATGTGAAACTGGAAAGCAACAAACTCTTCCACTCACCAGATGGCAAGTAGAAGATCCTAAGTAGATGCTATTGATTATTTAAAATAATGTGATTATGACTGTCTCATTCCAGAACTAGTGCACCTCTTGAAATAAGTAGAAATTGAAATGATTGTTCTTTCTCGAATCTAAGCGGACAAATATATAAAAATCTCTTACCTTTCAGAAAGGGTCAGGAATCAAAAACGCCAAACAATGGGTGAACACACACACAACTTTTCTTTTAAAATCACAGGCGCAACACACATTTTTCAATGGACGAAAAACGATTGTAAAAATAAGTGAACAAAAAGCGACTGCAGCGCCGCTACACTAAATGTTTCAATAAAGTTTTTTTTTAGCGACCTGTTCAAACCTTTGCTACCATTAATGTATGAATATAAGTATTTGCCTTACTTACTGAACAATTAAATGTGTTTAACAGATTGATGTCTAAAAGTTTCAGACATCTTTTTCACTGTAGATGCTGCAGGAATTTATATTTCATTTCAAAAGTCTTGTT
>BMAO01011671.1:0-27085 GCA_019973975.1 Trichonephila clavata | reverse complement strand
TCTGTGACATATTGAGAAAATTCGGGACCTCCAGTGTTATACTCCTTTAGCTTAATTCTGAAAAAAATGCTGATATGGTTCTTGTTTCATAAAATTTATGAGGCCACATTGAAAGTGCAAATTAGCAACATTAAGTTTAGTAAATAAATCCGTTAAATATATAGTTAAAATTTGGATTCCACTTGATTAAATTTTCTTTTAAAATTAAAGTCATTTTCTAGTTTATGAGAGCCACTATCATAGACCCCCCTTACACCTCATGGATCTCCAAATTATTTTTTCTCTAACGTGGACCCCTTGCAGGTCACCATATACCCCTGGGGGTCTATATAGACCACTTTGGGAATCACTGGGATAGACTAAAGTATAGTTATATGTTTCCTTTTTAGATGTGAAGCATCTACAGTTACGAAAATATTTATTCAGTTGTTTTCGTGATTCAGCATAAAAGTCTACCTTCTTTTTTATCAGTCGTTCGGTGATAATCGGAAAGGAAAAAGAAAGATTGTGCTTTCAATCGCCTGAGCTTGTAACGAAAAGATAGGAAGAAATAATTTGTTTTTTCTCTCTTTGAATTCATTGATTTGCAGGCAGCGATATGATATAAAATATCTAATCTTACTCGAGATAAAGATAGTATACCACTTCAATTAAAAGCTGCCCGGAATTTTTGTAAGGAATAAATAAATAGAAGAAAGTCACTTTCAATTTATATCTGATAGCACATTCAAAATTTATATAAAATCGTAGTTGGTCAGGTATATCAAAAAACACTTGGCAAAAATGTAAAAAAACAAAAACAATTACCGTATTTACTCGAATCTAAGCCACACCCGAAATTCTCAAATGTTTTTTGTGAAAAAAATGTTGTTCGGTTCTAAGCCGCATCCCCAATTCACTACACGTTTTTGAGAAAAATTTTTAAAAAAATGTGTAAAAAGCTCATCAATATTCGGTATTTAAGAATTTTTTTAAAAACAAATTTTATGAGAAATAATAAAGTTAATAATTAATTTATCGTACCAGTATTAAAAACCTTTCAAACATATACATAAACCTTTGACTACTCTAATCGTCAAGTATTATGTTTCGAAAATAATTCGGTCACTCCATTGTCTCAGCTGACTTCGGAATTGGTGCGGGCGCGGCGTCCCCATTTTCCCACACGATGTCGTCTTCCGTGCCATCCAATGCACTTGTTATGCAACATTTTTTAAAAAAAATGTATTATAGAAGACTGTAAAAGAATTATTAAAGATTCTTAGACTCAGACAAGCAAAATTATATAGTTTTCTGTACACCATCGACGTATATTTGTTTCATCCGTTTCAAATTTTCAGTGGCCGCTGCTCTGTTACCGTTTTTTTTTCTACAAATAAATTGTCTCCTTTTTCATTCTTGCGTCATAGTGAACACACCTTTACGCTATTACCAATATTTTTGATGTTTAGGTGATGAAAAGAGAGGGTATCCAAAAAAAATTTCTAAATACAAGCAAACAACGATATTTAGGATAGACTGAATACTGGAGATGAACTGTGGAATGGAATAAAAGTCATCGATACCAGTAGCCAGAATGTGTGTGGACGGTTTTTCCTTTTAAAAGGAGTAGGAAAAAAATTCAATTTCCTTCATTCACAAAATGTTTTGCCTTTGATTCTAAGCCGCTCCCGATTTTCAGTAGCATTAATACTGGATAAATAGTGCGGCTTAGATTCGAGTAAATACGGTATATGGTAGTATAAAAGGCATTGATTTATGATTGCTTATTAATGTCACACATGAGTAATTGCATGAGTACTATTGGCGACGGACCTCATTATTTTAAGACACGGTCAAATGACGAGACGACAGTTACGTTGTGTGTGTGTTTTTCTCCTACTCTTCAAACTTTCACACCGAATTACCGTGGACCTCAAACTTCGACAGATTTAACTTGCATCACACACAGCCCTATCTACACAGCGAGTCTTTAAAAGGGCATTTAATATTAGATCGTAAAAAATTTAGCAAAAATACATCTTTTTTAATCCAACATCTAAAAATGTGTTGTTGCTTGTGCCACCTGATCTACAGTAACAACAGATCAAGGTCCAAGAAATTCATCACGGCTAAGGGCTAGAATTGTACGCCTGTCGCTAGACTTAGCTTTGAGCATCTTGCAGGTGACAGTACGATTTTTCTCGCCCCCCCCCTCATTGGCTACTGCCAGAAATGTCTTAAGACTTCTTGAAGCCCTGGGCCCCTATACAAATATAAGCCCCACCTATGATCCTTAAAATTAAACAATACATAGCATACGTCATCAAATACTCGTACAAACAATAACACGACACAAATAAATGAGCATGATTTACAATTGTACAAACCGGCTCAACCGACTGCCACCTTTTGACTGAATGAGTAATGATGGTGTACGGTGGTAGGCATAGGCTTGTACGTGGATGACGAACATCACATATAGCCATTTGACATGTCCGAAATTACCAATTTTTCAGAGAATACAACCGAAATAAACATTTGACCACTGAAATTATTCGAATCATTATCTTATAAAGGCTGAGTCGAGAATGAGACAAGGCCCCCATTGTGGCCGAGACCCATACCTTAAGATGTCCCTGTTAATGGACAAGGACAAACAGATGACCACACGAAGAAAAATCGATGTATATACTTAAAGAAATATTATAACAAATTATTTACAATGGTGCAAATCGCATTTGTTATGAACAAGCTTTACACCGCTCCTAAAACGGCTCTCTAAATAGTTCCACTAGCAAGATCTCAGATAAAGTCTCGCTCTGATCGCAGTCAACACACACGACTGAGCTTTCTACTGAATTAACTTGACCTTTATTTCAAAAGTGCTTTAAATAGCCTCATAGAAAAATTTCAAGTAGAATTTCTGAATGATCTAGAGATATCTAGATTCCAAAAGTGCTCCAGGGGTCTATAAGGACTTGTAAGGGGTCCACACCTACGAAAAAATGTAGGGGGTCTATGATTGTGGGTCTCATTAAAACAAATCGTGACTTTAATCTTTAAAATAAAATTGATCTAGTGGAAACTAGATTTTACCATTGGTTTTGTCGCTGGCCTTCTACACCCAAGGTTGCGGGTTCGACCCCGGCCCAAGTCGGTGGATTTTCTTGATGCAGAAAATCGACAGCGGCCATGTCGTATGATTATACGGCATGTGAAAGATCCTTAGAGTGTCTGTTTGGCTTGGATGCTCTCAGCAAATTAATCCTAGTACAAAGTTCGCATCGTCAGAGCTCAGGTGCCTTCCTTCTGTGGAGGAAACTGGGCGTCAAAATTGCTTGCTGTAATTGGTATCGCCTATATGGTGCAGCACTAAAATGTGGTACCAGCTCCTGGGGAATGTACTAGATCTGCAAAGGTTTAAAATACCAATGCGCAGCCCCATTGAAAAAAAAAACAACAACTAAATTTAGTGAAGTTAATTTGTGGTTATTAGATGACAGCATAAATTTTATTAAGACAAGGATCACTTCAGCATTTTTTTCTTTCCGGACTTAAGCTACAGAAGTGTAATATAGAGCGTCGCGAAAATTTTTTTATCATATAACTTGGATTAACAACGAGACAAAAAGTTTGGGAAATCTCTTTGATAAAGATTGATAAAAAACTTGGCAATATTTCGTTTTCGCCAAAGACGATAAAATTGCCAATAAGGTAGCCCTGATTACATTCCTAGGGTTTCCACAAATCTTATTTTTCCAGGTTCATGCTGGGAAGCCAACTTTGCCTGTAAAACTTAACTTTCCGGCAAAGGGAGTGTTGCTGCGGGAAAGCATACGTGGCGTGTTTCAATACGTTCACGAATTTAAAATGGCCGTTAAGACAGAAGTCTTATTCGATAAAAATTTTATCAAAAATCGATAACATACGTTTTCAAAGAGTTACTGTAATTGTGTTTCAAAGATTTCCGTGGATGTTAATTATTTTTAATCGAAATGTTTTTTTATGCATTGTATATAAAAAAGTTGGATATTTATATTTGCAAAGGATATTTATTGAAAAGGAAGGAAAACGGAAAGGAAGTACTGTGAATGAGATATCTATCAAAAGTGAATATAGTTTACATCATAGAGACTATTTCCTTCAATTGCAACCGTTCGTTGAAATAGCCGTTTCTCTATCAGAACGGGTATTTATATTTAAAATTACAATGACCTTTTTATCCGGAACAAAACGAATTTTTCTAGAATTATCTGCCGCGATATTTAAGATTAATTTTGCATGCTGTGAAGCAAATACTAAAACAAGTACAGGAGACCAAGATTTTTTTTGTCGATATAGAGATAGATTTTCAAAGGAAAGCAAATTAAAAACCGTATATATACCAGCATTTAATCGAAGGCGATGACGAAACATAATAGTTTCTCAAGCTAACTGTAAAATATCTAGGATTCGAATGTTACATACACCTTTCTCCATGCACATACATACTTGAATCAGACTAAAAACTAATTACTCTTATTTAAGCGAAATTGTGACATCATGAAAACTCTCCACAGTGGCGTAACGGAGAATATTAGCCTCCTCCTGGAAACTAAAGTTTAGGGCTCCAAGCCCACATACGAGCTTAGCGTCAATCAAGCTTTGGGCCTCTTAGAGTCCCTGACCCCCCCCCCCCACAATGTGGAGTGTAAGTTATGCCACTGACTCTCCGAGACGACCTTGGATCCGAAATAATAATAAACAAGGTAATATATAGATTTAAGTTTATTCAATTCGAATAAAATATCAGAACCAATTATAGGCACAGAGCGGTTTCCCTAACACCAACTCCTGATGAAATATATATTTACTTTCCTTGTGATTTTTAATTGAAGTCTTGTCCACTGCGGTAGCCGAGTGGTTATGGTCACGAACTCGTGGCCGGCGTTGTCGATTCGCGGGTTCGAAAACTAGTGCCACTAGAGATCTGCCATGTATAGGGGCTGATGCATGTTAAATCTGTCGAGGCTGAAAGGCGTGGTGTGGAAGTTCGAAAAGGGAGTGTAAGTTCAGGTGTCGTTCGTCACTTGACTATAGTTCAAAATTACAAGATCTGTCGCCAATAGCCATCGTGTTACTTCACAGAGCGACGTAAAATCAAATCAGCTGAAGTCTCATCCCAGTTGGACTTGGTGGCCACTGTTGCCTAATGCAGTGGCGTAGCGTACACCCCTCCCCCAGCGCGGGGAATGGGCAAAACCTATGTTATGTTACGGTTTTACAATTTTCTGTAAGATCCGGTTTGGGACCCAAAACCTGACTTTGCAGGGAGACCCTATATTCTCTGTTATGCCACTGGCCTAATGATTATCGTCACGGACTCGTGGCCGGTGTGTCACGAGTTCGAATCCTAATGCCAATGAAGATCCGACGTGTAGAGGAGCCGATGTACAATAAATCTTGAGGCTTACAGTTCTTCCGTGGGTACGGTATGGAAGTTTCAAGAGGGAGCAGCTCAGGGGTCGTCCTTGTCACTTGACCACGGATCAAAATTACGATGTTTGTCACCAATAGCCCTCATGGTGCTTTACAGTGTGATGTTGAAAAAAAAAACTTAATCACCCAATCAGACTTAAGTGAGTAGTAGAAATACTTCAAGTGGGTTTACTCCGGAGCCCTACAATTGAGAAGTTTCTCTCGCTCATGATTCTCTTGTCATCTTAATAGTATCTGAGCTGTCACATATCCTTTACTAACATACATTCACTTTTCTATTCAATCCATAAAACTTCTACTCCCATAGCAATGTTTATTTGTATAAATCACATTTCCCTTCACAAGGCAAGATTCTCGAATCAAAACAATGTCATAAAGAAGCTCCAAGTTTAAGAAACATATATAGTATAAAAGGATCTCTACTTGAGGGAAACAAAAATCAACTGAACAAAAGTAGGATAGTAAAAAAAAAAAAAGAATTAAAATGACTAGCGAACCTATCAATAAATCTTAATCTAGACTCTATACATCTCAAAAAGTATTTCCTGTTCATGGCAAAAAAATTAACCAAGTTTATTTTTCTTCTCGTGACTGCTCCCAAGAATCCTATCCATTTAAACATGAAAAGACTGAGTTTTTTTAAATTTTTTAAACTTAATTCAGGAAATAAACATTCAATTGGGGTAAAATGAAATAAAACTAACAGCAAATTTTACAGTATGATGAAAAATTACTTAAGAACTGGTTAAATAGTAATTTCTTATATGGTTTTACAACAAAATCAAAAGTCTGGAGTAAGAAGCATTGCTTTGAAATACTAAATTATTAATGTGACTTTCAATAAAAAAAATTTACACTGCTCACAAGAGCCAGTAAAAAGAATGGTAACTCATAAAAAATATCATGAGATATGAAAATTTCTAAAATGAAACTTCAAAAATTCCTTTAAACAAATTATAAAACATTAACAGCTGAAAAATTTCAGAAAATGTATAATTTTATTTTTAAAAAAATGCAAGAAAAAGTATTTTATGTTTTAATAACATTTCATAGGCAAAAATTGAAAAGTATGCAATGAAGTAAATTGAATTTAATTCAATGGAGAAGGAGAAACAGACCATTAAAATTTTTTCCAAAATTTGACATCAACATGGAGGAATAAAAAACTATAAAGTGAGAGATTTCAATTACCAGATCTTACTAACGAGACATTTTTTAAAAATATAATTATTGCAATGTTGTGCATTAACTCAACACAGTATTTTTTTTTCAATTTCTTTCTTAGATTTTTGGAAAAAGGAAGTTTTTACATGGTTTGTTCCTATCAAAATATTTTAATCAATGAGACATCTATTGTACAAAATGACATTATGTGCACATTGTTGCAGTTATATGTTCATTACATAGCAAATCTTTGGTTTAGATAAAACTTATATCAGTTTGTTTTGCACATATTTTTCAATAAGAAGAAATTATTTTATGAAAAATATGAGCTTCATCTTTTTATATATTGTTACTCACAATTGTAGTTAATAGATTCAAATTCTTTTAAAAACATAATTAATGATAATCAAGATTTCTTAAAACTTACATCTGTTAAATGCTCGAACAAACACAGCCAATGTTATGTTCTATTATTCAAACAAAAAAAGGGGGAGGGGAGAGGCTTTATAGGTACAAGGAAAGTGTAATGATTTTTATAAGGGGGGGGGGGAGAGAAATACATTACTAAAGACAAAAAGGAGTCTCATATTGAAAATTGCCTAATAAAAACACACCTGATTAAAAAATTTTCAATTTGCAAAATATCAAGAGCTTATAGCTACTCAAAACTAACATAAGATAAAAAAGCAAATCCTTTAAGCATAAACAGACCAGGATACAATGTAAAAATCAGAACTAGAAAAACCAGTATACATTATCTTTCAAAGTTCATCAGTGCTTAGAGTTCCTTATTGTAAATATGGATGTCTATTATAAATTATTAATTATAAAAAACAGAAAATTTTAAATAAAAATCACTTAAAAAGTTATTTTTGAGTTCATTTTTCATACACAAGTAAAACTTCAAGGGATATCAAACAATAGATTGCAAGGAATGTTCCTTAAAAGACATTTTTAAAAATAAATTTATTTTGCTTAAAATAAAATGATATAGTTGAAAATTTGAAATATACATAAAATATTTTTAAAAATAATTTTTATTTAATAAGTACATGTAAAAACATGAATTGCACAGATATCTATCTTATCTATTAAATGCAAAGATATACATTTTCCCATAAAAAAAATGTATGCAATTCCTTCCTCTTCTGTTTTTATAATTTCTTTATTGTATTGAATAAAATATGCACTAAAACAATATAATTTTTCTCATAAATCATGAATGCACTATTGTTATACATATTTAATTGTAAAATATTGCATTGAAATTCTAACAAAAAGAATTAATATTACATATTTAGAAATTCCATTATTTTTACGGAACAAGTACAACATTTGGTACTTGCATATTACACCACTGAACATGAACATTGGTGAAATGTCAGGCATATAACAAACAAAAGTTATTAATTTCATCGGCTAACAATCCTTATTGTATTCAGAAGTAACAACTAATGTATTATTTTTTTAAAAATCATATCATTTGGCAGCAATTTTTATTTGTAGAAAATGGTCAATGGGATAATATGCAAGAACAAAATTTTTTAAATAAGTTCTTCAGAAACAAAATATTGTTAAAGGCAATAAAAATTACACATTAGGAAGAATATTCTCATTGATTTACTTTTATAAAAGAATACTTTGTAAAATCATTTAATTGATTATTGTAATGAATATTAATTAAAAAAATATCTTCTAAAAAGATAAGATTCATAATTTATATTAATGAATATGTTGATGTAAATAGTACTTCATAGAAAATTTGTTTCAAAATGCTGTAATAGCATCTTGTGTGACACTTGTACTTAACTTTTATTTATTCATAGTTCATGTATTTCACTTTATATAAACGTTATCCAAAAATATATATAATAAAGCAATTCAAAATGAGTGAGTGAAAAGATCAAAATATCTCTGAAGTGCTTAATAATATCATAAACATCTTTTAAGCACAGAAAAAATTATATCAATAAATACTTTCATTCTCCACATAAATTACACACACATATATAATCATAATAATCAACAAGTGATCTTCAATAAAGCTTTTTTTTTCCATTTACAAAAATATTTCCAAGTAAATTACACAGGAAAACTATGTAAACTAAAAAAAAAAAAAATTAAGCAACATTTTGGGTAGGAACAATACAAGTCAAATTTTACACAAAAATTCACATAAGTGAAAGAATTTTTTGTAATAGTTATCAGTTACAAATATTAAAACAATAATTCAAACAGATCAGCAGTTTTATTAGAGCTTATTTGCATATAATGTTTTTATGTTAACATATTAAAATGATTTAGTTTATAGGTAGATCAGTTTATAAATGTATGATAGTATATTCCATTAAAAGTTATAGCCAGAACAATATATGTACTGACAAAGTACAATCTGTATGTTGTGTTTTTTGTCTCCCACAATGCACTTTCAGTTGACCAGTAATATTATGTCCAGAAAAGAATAGTAAAAGCCATAGCTATGCAGCATATACTAACATATGGACTCTTCCTTTCACCTAAAGATTAAAAAAAATACTTCATATTCATTTCTAATGAAATTAATAAAGCTTACAATATCAAAAAACTCCAAAGCCCAAAAATAATAATTCTTAAAATTTCACAATAACATACACACTTTAACATTAAAAAGCAACATATTAGGGTAAGAAACCTGCTTTCCAACTATGATACTCAAGAGTATAATTCTAAATTGAAAAACCTATCAATAAAAATACTCATTTCAATTTATTTATGGAAGAGGGCGAAGTCAAATTCGTAAAAAATGGGATAAAACAAACCATTAAAAATACACTTTTATATATATACCATGTTGATAGTGAAAATTACCTTATTTTTTCAAGTACTAAATATTTTTAAAAAGTATTTCAAAATTATGTGGAACAAAATAGAAAATATATAACAATAGAAAGTTGTGAATATTAAAAAATAACCTTAACAATAATTAAACTCCATCATCTTGAGAAATTTAACTGATTAAAATTCAAGCAGATTTCCTTTTCTATTTAAAGAAAAATAAAGACTAACCAACAAATTCTACTATATATAAAAAAAAATGTTATTTATTGAAGGCAAATTACTTGACATTAAATGAGCTAAGTGCAGCTTGAATTTCACAATATGAAGAGAGAGAATATAATACATTCAATAATAGTTAAGTATGGGGGAGGGGAGCCTCAAGCTCTGTAAAAATACTTTTACCTATATACCAAGATGTAAATAATTCAGAGCAACAAGAAATAATTTTTAATGCAGGGAAAAAAGAAAAACCATTCTAAGAAAACTAACGGAATATCATCTTCAAAGTAAATATATACAATTGGAACAAGATGTTTTTTATGTCCAATGTGATCATATAAAAGGACACATTAAAGCTCATAAGATAACACCAAGAGAAATAAGAAAGCCAAGTTAAAATTTAAGCTGCACTATTTTTCCAGTGTTAATGCTACTGAAAATTGGGTGTGGCTTAGAATCGAAGGTAAGATACTTGCTGGGTGGGGGAAATTGAGTTTTTATCTCTTTCAAAAGGAAAAATGTAACTGTCCATTCTGACCACTTGCATCAATGACTTATACCATTCCGCAGCTTCTCTCATCATTGTCTGCTCACATTTAGGAATTTTTTTGCATATATGTTTTTTTTTAATCACCTAAGCATCAAAGATAACGACAATAGCATCAGGACAAGTTCACTATGATGCAAGTAAAAAAAGGAGGCAATTTTATAAGCTGAAAAAATGGAAACAGAGCAAGGGACACTGAATATTTGACACAGATGAAATAAATATAAGTTGATGACATAAGCAGAATATAATTTTTGCTTGTAAATGTTCAACAGTCTTTAATTATTATTTTATATTCTTCCCTTACATATTCTTTTGAAAAAATGTTGCATAAAAATGCACAAGGGTTGCACAGAAGTTGACATTGTGTCCCAAACAGGTGACGCTGGCATCAATTCCAAAGTCAGCTGTGACAATGGGAATTACAAATGATTTCCGAAACATGATAATGATGGTTATAGTAATTATAGGTTCATGTATATATTTGAAAGCTTTTAAAACTGGTAAAACAAATTAGATTTTACTTCTTATTATTTCACATTGCTGGCTGGAAAAGCGTATTGGTTTGTAGCCGGCCTTCAGCACCTAAGGTTGCGGGTTCGACCTCAGCCCAAGTTGGTGGATTTTCATGATGCAGAAAATTGACAGCGTCCATATCATATAATTATGCAGCAAGTAGAAAATTGCTTGAGTGTCTGTTTGGCTTGGATGCTCTCATCAAAATTAAAATTCCGAAGTACAAATTTCGCATTGGCAGAGCTCAGTTGCCTTTCTCTGGGAAGGAAACTAAATGACAAAATTACTTGTGGCAAACTAGTATCACCTATACGGTGTCGCACTAAAAAGTGATACCAGCTCCTGAGGAATGTACTAGGTCTGCAAAGGTAAAAATACCAATCTGCTGCCCGATCAGAGAAAAAAAAATTATTTCTCATTAAAATTTCTTAAGTATTGGATATCAATGAACCTTTTACAATTTTTTCAAAATTTTTTCTTGAAAATGTGTAGAGAATCGGAGTTATGGATTAGAATGGATGACAACACTTTTTCACAAAAACATGTTGAGAATTTGGGGTGTGGCTTAGAAACAATCGCAGCTTATATTCGAGTAAATAAGGTGATAACTTTATTCACTTCACAAAAAAAATATTGGGAAGACTTTATAACACCCTATGATACATTTAAACTTTTCAGAATGCAAAATCTCAATAACAACATATAAAAATAATATTCCAATTAAATAAAATCTACAGGTCACATCAATGAAAATAATTAGTTTCAGAAATGTGAAATATAAAATTGAGAATTTCTTTTGCTATGCAATTAAACTTATTTTTTTTTGCAACAATATGGTATATAATTATTTTTTTAAAAAAATACAACAAGAGGAGATTTGATCCTTTTCAATTAAGAATCAATAGACAATAAGTATAATGAAACATATTTAAAGTTGAATCACACAAAAATTTATAAAGCACATTTATACATCGTAAACACAGAGCAATTTTATTTCACAAAACATAAGAAAATTATGTTAATATGAATACAGTATGTTCTATGCAAACATACTTAAATACACAAGGCAAGTACATACAGATGAGAATTTCAACCAAAAATTAAAAATGCAGTTGATTTTTGAACATTTTTCATAACAATCATTAAATAATCTATAATATAGTAATTAATATACTATCATAAGCAAGTAAGAAAGAATGATTTTACATATGTAAATCACAAAAATAAAAAAAAATATTTAAACAAATTTAGTTAAATATGTATATGACTGTATAGCAGAATTATTGTATCACAGAAATTAATATAAGTTGAGTGCTTGTATTTATCATTATAAATTGGAAATAATTAAATTCAGTGTAGAACATATATATTAGGCTAATTAATTTTTAATAAGCAAGGTACTATTAAACTAAATAGTTAATTCAGTAGAAATAAGTGCAGGTTTATGTTATTCTATTTATACATTTTTATTAAATAAGTATGCTCTAAAAGTTAATTCTTCTATAAATACCAATTTTTAATATGAAATGGAATTATAAAATAGGTTTATTTATTTTTTTAATTTGAAAATTACACCATTGTAAAAAAATAAACATACTTACCAATTCTTGCACATTTCCAAAATATTCCAAGAAATCTATAAAAAGAATACAATTTTTGATTACACAATTAACTGTACAGTTGTTAAAGTTAAACATTTTATTAATCAAATTAAAAATACAGATAAAATTTCAGCACAAAGTTATTAAACAGATTAGTATTCTTAAACACAATCTTTATATTTTGCATGTGTATTTCACATAATGTAAGAAAAAAATAAAACCTAAAAATATAAATTTTAATAGAGGAAAAATAACTTGAATCTTGCACATTTTATTAATCAAATTTACTATTACTTACACATTTATTAATTCAAAAATACTTTCCACTAACAAAATTTATAAATTAGAATTTTTAAAAAACCCATTTGGTTTCAAAAATTACACAAGCAATAGTCTAATATGAACTTTATAAATTATTCATTTTTAACAGAAATAGTGTAGAGAGAACTTAATAAAGTTATTTAAGAGTCAGCTAGTTTCTTGGATAAACATGTTTGTAAAAAATTTTAATAGAAATTAACTTTTAATGAAAAAAGATACACACTAAAAAGTAGCTTTTTTTTGGTAATAAGTTTTTGAAGTGAAACTTTTTTTATAACTTGTATTCAACTTGATTTCATAAAAATTTAACATTATCTACATGAATGATCTTTTTCTGCTTGGTGGATTTTGAATGACATAAGTATTCCCATCTGCTAATCCTTGTATTTGTCAATTAGAAACTAAATTTAAGATTATAACTTCAACTAGAAATTTTGTCATTTTCTATTTAGTTAAATGGGGATTGTTTGGTTTAATTGGTGCAAAGATCATATTTGACCACAAACTATGCTCAATAATCAATAATTTATAAAAATCCATCAAGTTGAAATTCTATAAATGAAAAAAGATGGAATAAAAAAAAAGCCATTAAGGCATTCCAAACACATGCCACCCATGTTTTGTAAAGATGACCAAAAACAAGAAATAAAAGATTACACAGGAAAACTGGGTAATAGATTCTGTATTTATCTGAAGAAATGCCCCTAAGAAAACATGATAGAGAAAGAAAATATCAAATAAAATTTTGTTTCATTTTTGTAATCATAAGCTTAAATATAAATATATATAATAAAGTGTAAAATTTTTTAATATAAACAGATTACAATTTGTGAGATTAATCATAGATAAAAAACAGGGAAAGAAATCAGTTGTATATGAGAATTTTAATGACAATACAAATTTATGACTGGTGTTCACTTTTGACTGACTGCATTAAATTTTTTTTTTGTATTAAAAATTTGTACTTTTTTTTTCTTTTTATATTTTTTTAAAATTCACTTTTAAGGTGTGTTTACAATAAGTGAATAATAATTATTACACTTAAAATATTTCTTTCCTGGTGAGCTTAAATTTTATTTTTAATGAATGTAAAAAAAAATAAGTTTTATTAGTGATGTTTAGGGATTGGCAAACTGATTTGGTTACAAACTTCGAAATATATTCAACATATTAATAACATTCATTTAAATTATTTCATCTGATTTAAATAGAATTCATGTAACCATCAGTAAATATTTCAATCATTGGAAAAATAGAATCAAAACATAAAAGCATTCAATTGAGACTTAATTTTTAAGCAGTAGATATTTTTTATTATTTCATATATTTTTTGACACTTAATATACAAAACTATATTCTGAACATTTTATTATATAAGATAACATGAAATTTAAATTTAATATAATTTATAAATATATATAAATATATGCATATAAATTTTGAAAGTACACTGACTTTCAAATTGAGAGAAAAACATCAATAGAAATGAAATAGCACAGAACTGATTAACATAAAGCTGCAGCTTTATGTTAATTAGCACTTTGTATTAACATTTAAATGTGTATCTTCGTAAACTTTCTGAAATGCTTGTATTTTCAATAACTACCTACTGCATATTTTATAGCCAAGACAGTTAATCATGATTGTCATTTACATTTTCAACGATTTTAAGCTACTCAAAAAGAAATAAACTTTCAAAAATTGAAAATTCACATTACATATTCATCTTTTGAAAACCAATGAAACTTTTAAACAGCATTTAAGGTTATAATAAAATTAACTTTAATATTTATTTAACTAAAAACAACTGGAAAAAAAAAACTATTATTGCATTTGATGGTCTAGTTATCGAAAGGTTATTGGTTGGTGTTCACTAACTAAAAAACATCCACTTACTGAATGAAAACAACCCTAAATGAAATACAAAACAATGCAAGAAAAATACTACACAATTTTTAAAAATGTGGTTAGATTTTCAGCATTTTAATTAAAAATAAAACATGGATTATCCTTATAAAAAAAAGTCCATACCCTTCCTTATTGCGGTCTAACAAACTTGGCGCAAGAGCTCTAATGTAAGCACACGTGCAAATCAATAGCAACACCACAGTCAATAAACTTTGAAAATTGAAAAGGGCAGACTGAAAAAAAAAGCAAATTTTTTTTCAAATAAATTTTTTTACAAAATTTTCATGCAGGTAAGGCAATACAGCTGATTGTTTAAAAGGCTGTTTTAAATCTTTATAATTGAACACCTGCATGTGAAAAGAAACGTATAAAATAATTATCCGCAATAAGAACCACATTTTCAAATTAACAGCTTAGCTTAACTAATTCAAAACAAAATTTGTATAATACCATTGTCAAGATTTGTAACCAAGTATCATATGTATATTTTGCCTACTAGTTCGCGTTTCGCGTCAAAACATCAAACTTTAGTTCAGTTCAGTTATATTGGGAAAAAATTAATGAACAAAAATTAAAATTAAAACTTTATATTCTTATTAGCTTTTAGTTTATTATATTTTATCATAAAATAAGGAAATTTTTTAAAAAGAAGAACAGAATGATATCTGAGTCAAAAGCTCAATTAATTATTATAGCTTTAATTTTTGTTTTTACCATTTTGCGACACTTTTGGGTTCCTCATAACTGTACTCATAGCGGCAAACTACTGAAGAGGCGTGATTTGTTTATTTTTATTTGTTGTATGCACTTATACAGTATTTTTTTAAAATTATGTAAATTGAATGTAAGTTAATATAAACTTACACTGATCAGTTGGAAGACACATCAAACTTTTCAATAACGAGGTGGTAATTGAAATGAATACTGCTTTTAAAAGATGGGGAAGTAAGTTTGTTGTAACGAAAGCACGGCAGTTTTTCAAAAGATCATTTGAAGAACATAAAGTTTTTAAATATACTAGGTGTCATGATGTCTTTTCTATCAATGATTGTAATTTAGCAGCATCCTAAATATATTTGCTGATCGCAAATATTCGAAATTATCTGTGTTTGTTAATGTTTCCAATAAGCAAGCAATCCGGTTTCTAAGTGTCTCAAAAAACCGGTGTTGGAAATGCAATGCTGTTGTTACAGAACGCGATTTGGTTTGCATGTCATGTGGAAGTGTGCAAAAGCCAAATCAAAAACTTAATTATTTTGAGATATTTAAAGAAATTCCTCATTTTGATATAGATGTAAGAAATTTAACAGTGAAATTTAGACGCTTACAGAATCTCTTGCATCCGGATAAAATTGCAACTAGACCTGAAGTAAGTATTATTTTCAAGATTTTTTCTCTAATTTTTTTATTCAATTCAAAGGATTATAACTTAACAATCTGGTTAAGCTTTGGCTGGTTATTGGTGTTGGCAATTTTTTGTTGACCTCTAAAATTAGTTACAAAATTATCAATATTTTTAACTCTTGTCGAAAATTAGCAATATGTAAAATATAAACAGTTCAAAAATGAACATCCAAATTTTAACTCTATTAAAATAAAATTCTTTACTAATTTAAAGCACAAATTTATAAATGTTATTAAATAAGAATTTTACTATACCTATAAAAAAATAAACTCTAGAAATTTTACCTGAAGGGGATAAAATTTTTTTTTTTTAATATTTAAAAGGATGAGAAATTGTTCAGTTTTGTATCCTATGTTCCGTAAATTTTGTATAAGACCGAATTGATTTTTATACCTATGAGTTTTATGCAATGATAAATTTTTCCATGATGTATTTGTGGAGAGGGTCCTATGTGACACTTTTCTCCTAGCCATCAACCTCAATAGAAGGAAAATTGCTGCTGGCCATTCAAATCCACATGCTCATCATCATCATTAATATTTATATTATATTCAACTTGGTCTCTTTAAACAAAGTATTCTTTTTGGCAGATATTTTAATGAGGCCCATTCACTCATCCAGCATTCATATGTAAATCAATTATTCAACTCTTTCTTCTCAATTGCAACAGTTAATTCTGAACAAGTAAGGGAAAAAAAACTATATTTCTACAAAATTTAAAAAATTTCAATTTCTTCATTTACCAAATGCAGATAATTTTTTCAAATTCTTAAACAAACACAAAGAAAAAATTTAACTTATTTGAAAAAAATTCTCATTTTTAAAATATATCTGCTTTTGTAAAATAGTAAATAGTAATTACATTAAGAAAATGTCACTTTTGTAGAAGTATATTGCTTTAAGTTTACATGCTTACTACAATAGTTTGCTCTGGAAGGAATTAATTATGAATTATAAAATTACTTAATTTAGCAGGCATTTTATTCTTCACTCCAGCCACAATTTGAATTTTTAAAGCATAGATTAGATGTAAAAGACTAAAATCATTAATGTAAATAGTTTTATTTTATTCATGCAAATTATTAATTCTATGTAACATTTGTATATTCAAAGGATTGAATTAAATAAATTCTCATTGGGATTGGATATTAATTAATATTAAGTTAAAATAGCCACAACTGTAAATGTACCGTAATTCGCACGTATAGTCCGCAGACACGATTTATATAAAAAAAATTTCAAAAATCGTCAGATAGTCCGCACCACCGGATAGTCCGCGGACTATACGTCCGAAATTACGTTATTCTAATACGGCAATATTAATGTATTTCAGAAACAAAGAACTAAGTATAAATAGAAAAAAAGTACTTCCTTACTAATATACCTTCAGAAATAAAACTCTAAATACAAATAAAAACAGAGTGCTTACTAATTAATCACACATTCTACTACATTAACGAAAACCTACAAAGTCCGATTCATCGGTATCAGAATTAAACAGTTCTAATATATTTTCGGAAGAGTGTCCGAAAGTCATTTCAGCATCACTATCTTCACTGTCAGTGATTTCCTCGCTTTCACTAACAATCCCGGCTTTATAAATCCGATCATCGCAGTTCATGACAGCGTGTTTTTTAAATTTCAACGATTTTAACCGTGAACAACCAGCGTATTATCCGCACTGGTGGATAGTCGCAGCTTCAAAAATTCGCCTTTTAAACACAGATAGTCCGCGGACTATACGCGCGAAATTACGGTATGTTAGATGTGCGTTTGTAGCTTATACATTGAAAATTATTCAATCTTTAAAATATTTTTTAAAGCATTTGTTTGGTATTAATGTAACCACAGCCAAATCTGCATCACACAAATCATGTCATTTTCTACCAAAATCTCTCTGGCTGTTTTTTTTTCAAGAAAAACATATGTGAATAAGAATCCTCTTTTTCTTTTTTAGCTCTTATGATGTAGCAGAATTCGTAAGATGTCAGTTTGACTGCAGTGACATTGATACAAGGATATGATCTTGTAAATTATGTCTTATAATTTTTCAAATTTTTAATTTTAACCTGAAATTAAAATCGCTTGACATGAACTAGTTTTGTTTATCTAAGCTACTTTCACCCTAAACCCCTATAAAAGCCACACAAAAACATCTAATCTCTCATCAATTAATTGGCTTTGGAACTTGAATTGTAAAGTTAAATGAGCAATTCTTACCTGTGAGGTAACAGAAAATATTAGGGCCCCCCTGCAAATTCAGATTTTGGGTCCGAAGCCCGAATATGTACTTAGTGTCAGTCAAGCTTTGGTCAGTCAAGTCCTTGACCCCCTCTCCCTGCAATGTATGGGTGTATATTATGCCACTGATTCTTACGAGAAAAGCGTAAGGTTGCAATGAAAATTGTCTGGTTCACCCCAACTTTGTATTGAAAGCTATAAAGCTTATCTTTTTGCCTTTGAATACAACAAATGTCTTGTAGTTTTGTGATCAAGGGATTATACAAAACATGAAATTTTCTACTGGAAGCAATTGTTTCAAAAATACTTACTCGCAATCAATCAATTTATCAGATGCTCTTAGTTCTACATAAAATGTACTCTAATAAACTTAATTTTGTTGAATACAGTAGAACGTCATTTATCCGAATCAATTGGGATCGGACACCGTTCGGATACGCGTTTGTTGGAATATCTGAAAACCGAATGCGTTCCATGCAGTGTATGAAACTGGACACTATACAAATATACGACACTATACGAAACCAAATGACCTAAAATTCCACGCAGATGTTTATAAATCACGCAACTGAAATTCTCTAAATATCCCTCATCTTATATTTTCCCGTCACTTTTGGACTCACGCAAAACAACTATTGAGCATTGTACTGTTTGAAAATGTATCCGGACTTTGGTTCGGATATATGATGCTGCGGATAAAAAACGTTCGGATAAGCGACGTTCTACTGTACATGTTTTTTTTTTTTGCAATATCCTTTAACACACAAAAAAATATTTCAGTCCCTCCCTCAGTTTTGTGCTAAACGATTTTCACTGTATGTTTTATCTTGAAATGTTATATTTGAAAATTTTTGTACTCTACTTGCAACACATTAATTATTTTCATTTTATTTATATTCCAATTCTAGTGGAAAACTAAATGTTTTCCACTAGAATTGGAATATTATAAGGCTCTTGCAAAATCTATTTGATTTATTCTAAACTGTAGTATTTTCTGGTTTTTATGAGCAATTTTTACTCTACAAAAATTAAGCAATTTTTCTTTAACAATTACTATTTCTGTTAAAATAATATTTATGCTGTTCATTCCAGAAAATTTGTTATGTGAGGATGAACCTTATTAACCTTTTGGATCTCAATTTGTGCTCTTTTATTCAGTAATGCTTTTACCATTTAGTATGATTGAAGCATTTTTTACATAGCTTGCTAGTTAAAGTTAATTTCTAAAATTAAAAAAAAATCTAGTTTACATGAAGCCAGTTTTTTTTTATTTCTAGCTTTATTCATTGATGAATCAAATTGTTTCTTTTAAAAATATAATGTTCTTTTCCTACTAACTTATGTGCTTTTTTTTTTGAAAATTGAGTAAATTTTTATATTTGTTTAAAAATTTTTTTAAGAGTAATATTGATTAGTATAAATGCTTCGGAATACATTTTTACTATTATTGTGACATTTTATTTAATCTCATTTTGGAATAAAATATTATCTATTCAATAAGAATTAGTTTATAGTCATAATACAATTGATGATATGAAGTTATAAAAATGTACTTCTTTTGAAATAAAATGATATTGTCTAAGAAACAAAAAAAAAAAAAATTATTTCATAGTCATACTGCAATTGGTGATATAAATTTATAAAAATGTACTTATTTCTTTATCAGCAATAGAATGGTTTTTCCTGTAAAACTCAATGTATAAAATATTTCTTTTGTTTTATGATACCGTTCATTTTAAATGTTGCACTAGAAGCTACAAAATCGTTTAGTGGTAAAGTTTTCAATATTGTTGTGAGCAATTCCTCTTAATTCCATTTGTGGACAAAACTTAAGACAGTTATTTTCAACAATTTCAGTTTAAAAAAATAGAGCTGTGGCAATGGTGACAATCTGCTTGAGTATGAAGTGCACTCTGTTTTGTGAAATTTATGAAGATTTTACATATTTGCACCTGTCAGTCACATGATGGCAGATATGATTCAAATAAATCCTGACTTTATTTTATGAATCTTTTCCCTCATTGGTCTTCCTACCACTGAAAACCGACTGTATAGAGGGGCTGATGCACTTTAACCTGTCATGGCTCAAAGTATCATGTTGGTGTGGAAGTTAGGAGCATGGAATGCCTGCTGTCGTCTTCATCACTTGACTGGGTTCAAAATTATGAGCGAATGACACTCATGCTGCTTAAAGTAAGACTTCCTGGCAGTATCTAAGTAAGCCAGTAACAACTTCTGGACAGGAGTGATCACTTTTGTCTAGTGGTATGTTACATGCTTACGAATCCATAGGTCACAGGTTCTAATCCCTGACATTGGGGACCTTGGCTGAAAAGAAAAATTGCAAACCTCTGATGTGTCATGGCATCTACCCACAAGAAGAGTAAGCAAAGTCATCAGACTCACTGGACGTAATAGTAACAACTTCCACGCTTGCCTTAACAACAAATATCTCGATTGTTCGCCTTTCCACCGACTCACTGGTACTGTGGCAATATCTAAGTAAGCCAGTAACAGCCTCCGGACAGGAGTGATCACTTTTGTCTAGTGGTATGTTACATGCTTACGAATCCATAGGTCACAGGTTCTAATCCCTGACAACGTTAAAAAACAGTCACTCTCATTGGCCTGATTTAAAAAAACAAAGAATTTAATGTCCATTGTATTTTGAGCATTGAAGAATAAAAATAAGCATAATTTGAGCTGCAAAACCAAGGAATATTTATTTTGTAAATATTTTATTAGTGATTTCATTCCCTATTGAAAAATTTCTTAATCTACTTTCCTGCATTTCCAGGTTTTTTACAACTAATCCACTGAAGGAAATTTGTGAGGTGGAGTTTTTTTTATTTAGAGAGTAACTAAATTTTTTAAAAATTGATATAACCAGTTTCTTAAATTAAGGCGTATTAGTTAAAAATATTGATATCTTAGAGTCATTTAATTAAGAGTTGGTGGTCCTTTACCATTCTCTGTAATACAATATTTTCTCAACGAAGACACACAGCTTCTCTATAATCCACACCATACATTGTAGAAAGTTAAATGCTTATTTTGGCATATACTGAATAGAAATGCATAATAAATGTAAAAGGGTTATAATACTGTAATTGTTCGTATAGAAATTGGTTGCTCATGTTAAAAAGAAAAATTGTAGAATTGACATAACAAGAATGTGTTTTCTTTAGATCTTTCCACACATGTGTGTGTATAGACATAATTTCTTCTGTTTTTCAATACCGTGCAATATTCTTATTCTTTCAGAGAGAAAGAGAATATTCTGCAGAACAATCAGCTTTAGTCAATAAAGCGTATCAAACACTGCTCCGTCCAATAGATAGAGGACTATATCTCTTAGAACTCCATTCAAAGCCTTTGTCAGAAGATGAAATCCAGCTTCCAATGGACTTTTTAGATAATATAATGGAAGTTAATGAAGTTCTGGAAGATTGCACTTCCCCTGATGTTTTGGAATCTATTCGACATGTTAATGATGCCAAACTTCAAATTCTTTTTTCTGATGTATCTTTAGCATTTAAAGAGAAAAACATTGATAAAGCAAGAGAATCAATTTGCAAGTTAAAATATTATATTAATATAGATGAAAAGATTAGAAAACTTGAAGAGGAGCTTGGAGTTAGCAGGGATGATTAAATATATATTGACTTTTAAAGTTTAATAAATACTTTTGTCTCTACAAAGCTGCTATAAAACTATATAGAATTAGGCTATTCTACTTATTGTATTGGGAAAAAAGTTAAATTAATATTATTCTAATGTCCAAAATGCTCACAAGAAAAATAAGCAATAAAAATTATTTCTCCTGCCAATTGTGTTTTTTTTTTTTCTAATTAAAGTTTTAATGTATTAGATGTGTATTGTATAATGTTAGAAAACACATACCATAAATCCGGCGTATAATTCGCACCTATACTTTCAAGCTGCATTTTTTTATTTTGATGTATATTCGCCATATAACGTGCACCCCCTTTTTTACGAAGAAACCTGAAATGTATGTGTGTAATTCTCTTGTATTTTTAAGTAATTTATTTGAGGTATTATCCACACAAGGGTTTTGAAAAAATAGTATACTTCTAGAATTGCAACTCTTTCTCATAAAATAATTCGCATCTTTAAAAAAAAACCAGTATTTAGATATGAGCGGCTTTCTTTGAAAGTAGTGAAGTCCATTTTTGACAAAAAGTTAGTTAATTTAACACTGAATGCAATCTGCTATGAGCTTTTTATCCATGAACAGTTCCCTAAAAAATCCTTCAAAATTTTTAATTTGTCAAATAAATTTATGTAGCTAATGAACTTACAAATATAATTGCTTTGAAAGTGGTAAATATTTTCATATACCGTAAAATCAGGCTTATAATGTTCACCTATGTATTACTATAATGTCACCTATGTATACTTTAAAGCTGCAATTTTTAAGTATATTTGCGATATAACACGCCTCCCCTTTCTTTTATGAAGAGACCTGAAATGTACCTGTACAATGCCTTATATTTTGCAGTCATTTATTCGAGGTATTATTCTAAGTGTTAGGAAAAAAAGTATTCTTCTAGATTAAATAAACAGTACTTCAATATATGTAGAAGTCTAATTTTTTCCCCCCTATGCTCATCTTTTGTATTTTTAAAGCCATTATTTTTATACCTGTCATGTAAAGCGAACCTGTAATTTCGATCTTATTTCTGTGTTAAAAGTGTGCGTTATACTCTGAATTTTACGGTAACTAATTTTCCTTTGGAAACATAAATGGTTTGTAAGATTTATTTTGAAATATATTTTTAAATACATAAATAGTGAAAAATTTTTATCATTTCTTTACAAGTGATTAATGTTAGATATATTTTAAAATAATTTGTCTTTGAAAATCCAATTAAGGTAAAATGTGTTGTGTGTATATTATATTTACATCTATATATATAAAGGAGAAAAGCGACTCACTCACTGACTGACTGACTAATCGCGATATCTCCGGAACTATTCAACTTAAAGACTTGAAATTTGGCAGACAAGTTCCTTTCATGAAGTAGAGATCCGATAAGAACGGATTTTGTAAAATTCAAACCGCAAGGGGCGTTTTAAGTAATTGTTTCCATTTTTAAACTATTCAGCGTACAAACTTGAAATTGGGTAAGCAGATTCCTTTCATAGAGGAGAGATCAGCTACAAAATGAGTTTGGTGAAAATCGACCCCCAAGTGACATTGCGGGGGCTTAGGGGGCGTTATAGATAATTATTTCCATTTTTAAACTATTTGACTCACAGTCTTTAAATTTGATAAACAGATTCCTTTCATAGAGTAGAGATCAGATACAAGATGGTTTTTGGGAAGTAACCCCTAAGTGGCGTTGCAGGAAGGGGGGGTTAAGGGGCGTAATAGATAAATATTTTCGTTTATAAACTACTTGACCAACCTGCTTGAAAATTGGTAGACATGTTTCTTTCATGGAGTAAATATCCACTACAAAATGGGTTTTGGGAAAAATGACCCCAAGGGGTGTTGCGCGTGGGGGTGGGGTTAAGGCGAAATATAAATAATTATTCCGATTTTTAAAGTATTAGATGCTCAATCTTGAAATTTGGTAAACAAATTCCTATCATAGAATAGAGATACTCCACAAAATGCGTTTCGTGAAAATCGACCCCCAAGTGGCATTGAGTGGGCGTATATTTTTCAATACAATCGAATTCTTAATGCTAGGACTTAAATATCAATAATTTATACATGTATATAACCAGCAAAAATTTATAAAACATCATGAAATACCCAGCAAAGCGGGCGGGTAACAGCTAGTATATATATATATATATTACTAACAAATGTGCAATACAAATTTTTGAGTTGTAATTATAATCTAGTTTCTTCCAGATCCAATAAAGATTATTTTAAACTTCAGTATTTTTTATATAAAACAATTTTTTGTTTAATTGAACAAAGAAAAAAAAATATTTTTTTCAGAGTAAAGATTATTTTTTACATTGATATTTCAAGTATTATCAACAATTGAGGAAAAATAAAATAAACCCTTTAATCTTATTTCAAGACATAAATGATGTAAATTTTGTGTATTCAAGTGTGCTTACAAAAAAGAAAATAAATTATACATTTTACAGAAATTTAAGTAATACAATTTTTTAAATTGATATTATATTAAAAAAGTAACTACTTTGCCTTAAGCTAATCATAAATAAGAATGACTTGTTATTTATGCATTCTGACTGAGGGTATCAGATTGAGGCACGTGAAATTCATTGTAGCAAGTGGCTGTTTTTACATCTGTCATAAGCCGTAGCTTTGAGCACCATGCAAGTGACGATACGATTTGGCTCAGTTCCACCCCAATGTTGAGGAACACCCAGGGGGTGGTCAGGGGCCTCCCACCAACCTCACTAGAGGATTAGTAGAAATTATACATTTATGAACATCCATACCATCTTCGGGATTTGAATCCAGGCCTTACGGCACAGCCGTTTGTGTCAATGACCACTGTACGGGATGATTAGTTTTTATTTATTTTGTTATATTTATTAAAGAAAACATGCAGTTAAATTGAGTTTAATCATTCATAATCATACAGTTTAATTTTAAAATTATCATTTGTATAATTGTACAAGGTGTGGAAAAAAAAGAAAGAAAACACATGAGTGGTGCATTCAAATTTTATATAAACAAGAATAGTAAACAAAGTGAGACAGCACGTAGAAATTGGCACTTTTACAGCAACAGAGATACAGATAATCAAATACACTCATTTTCACTTGTCACATACAAAGATATTAATACATTCCTTACAGCTATTTCTTGAAAACTTTATAAGTGATGAAATAAATTTTTACCAGACCTGCTAGCAAGCATCAAAATATGAATATATATATAAGGTGATGATATGCAATTGCTAGTTTGGAAGAAACCTTTTTTAAATAACATCACTAATAAATATGAAAAATCAAACAAATATTATAATTCAAAAATGTTTCAGAGAAACTTTTTTCATGAAAGATGTAGAATTACATCTCACAATCATCCATCAATTTTTCTTTTTTAAACTATTTTATGATGCAAACAAAACACTTTTCCAATTTTAGTTATTTTGAATTAATGTGCACAATAATAATATCTTCTAAAATATGAAAAATGATGCTATCTAGAGAACATTTTTGAAAGTCTCAGAAGCAATTGTTTGATATTTTTTTAATTACTAAAATTCCAAATTAAAATTCCATTGTAGTTTATAACACTGAAATTTACTATTAAGCAAGGTGTAAAAATTATTTAATATTTTGAACTAAAAAAGGATAAGTAATTATAAGTGTGAGCATAGACATTAAAAATGTTTTTATATTTTCTATCTTGATTAGAAATGAATTAAGAAGTAAAAACTCTTTAGTATTTGTACATTATTTCTCTACACAGGAAAAAACAATTAACACTGTACAAGTCATTATTTCAGCAGACAATTCTTTTTTTTGCAGTGATTATGATATCAAACAGTAGTTAATTCAGAAATATAATGGAATGCTATAACTTTCTTATTAAAACAAAAATATCTAATGACACAAGAAAAAACTACATGAAAGAGATAGTATCATTGACAAGAAAAACATATATCAAAGAACGAAAAATTAAACACCAGATATATAGATTTTAAAAAATTCAAAGGAGCAATACTTTGAATGAGGATAAAAAAATAAACGAGAAAATAAATAAACCCCTAAAAATAACATCCAAAAAAAAGAAGCAAAATGCTAGTAAATATTACATAAATAAAGCCACAAAATATGTACAAGAAAAAAAAAGAACTAGATGATTAATAATTAGAAAATACATTAATATTAAATTAAAGGGTAAAGTTTATTGAGATATTTCGTAATTATTATATTTTATTGTAATCTGAAAAATATTTACACACAAGATTTGATTAGTTTTTTAATGAAAATCCTGAATTTATTTTGGATTCAAATGAATTCATTTAACAAACTTTTTTTAACAGTTTATAAACTGACATTAATTATAATAAGTTATATTGTGTACATAAATTATTAAGATTTTATTTTAAATATGTATTTATGTAATTTAATACATAGTAAATCAAAACAATTATGTTATAAATCTTGTTGTTTAGAGATAATGCAGTGAATAATTACTCTGCATAGAATGTTTATTGTACTCAGTTATACGAGTTATTAGTTTCACACATTTACATTTGTGACTCGACAAACCATATGGATAGAAGAAACACAAATACAAAAAGAGTTGATCAGTTGTTTAATACATGATAATGAGCCCATCCCTTGCAATGATTATTTACATAGAGGTTTAAATAATTCACATTAATAGTCAAATGCTTATGAAACTTCAATGACACTTAACAAACATTTAATAGGAATTTCACTACAAGAGATCACAGATAAAATTAAGTCCTGCTGAAAAGCACAAATATCAAACATTTTACATTTGTCAAGTCTAATGAAAGGTGTTCTTATCTTCAAATACTTGTACATACACTGGATAAAAGAAAACAGCTTAGTTATAAGAAGTATAATACAAGAGTAATTTTTTTAAGCATTTGAAATATGAGCAGTCCCCTTTTGAATAAGAAATTCCAACTTTTGCGTGCAGATTACATACAGATATTCCTAAATTAACATACTTAACTATAAATATAATTTAACTATAAATTAGACATACAAATTTTACCAATAGAATGATTAAATGAATGCTTTGAAATGTTACACAATGGTTTTTTTAAATGAAAATACTTCCAAATCATGATCAAATGAGATTATACTAAATAAAATTGCAAGTATTGGGACTTCTGAATATTAAATTAGTGCTTTCACAGCTATATGCTGCAATTCAAAGTAGTG
>BMAO01011670.1:0-62681 GCA_019973975.1 Trichonephila clavata | reverse complement strand
TAGAGACCTAAGGTAAGACAAGTTATTTTACTACTGTTTTTATTTGTTGGCTGTGAACTTCTCGAGCTGGCCTTTAAAGATGGTAGTCTACCATTGGCAATTTACCACCAAGTGCTCTATTGTGAATCCTCTCCTGCCTTAGAACTCCAGACTCAGCAGTATCTTTACCAGTACTATGTGTCAGTGAAAACGGTTCCTTACATGTGGCCATACCTAATGAGGATTTGGCTTCTTCCCAGTGAATGTGAAACTGGCGTCTAGTATTAAGCAACGCAGAACTTCAAGGAGGTGCGGCTTTCTAGATTTTGTATGTAGAGCAAAGGTAAAATTAGAGACCTGCCTGCCGTTTACCTTTCAACACATGCTTTAGATCATTCTGTATTTATAATAGAAAACTAGCTGTACTTTATTAATAATACAGAATTTAAACATAACTGATCTATAAATAAATGAATCGCTGGGCGTTGAAAGTGGTAACTGTATGTTCTTTTCCGTTTCATTTCTTCCTCTAAATACATTGAAGTCTGTTTCACACCAGAAAAAGCGTTAAATTCTATGTTTTTCTGAAGGACAAGATTGATGCTCTTAACTTTACCTTGAGTAAACGGATAATTCTTTGTGATGAAGATTGTGGTGATGATGGTATTTACTCCTCGGTAAGTCTATTGAATAATACCAAGGCTGTGTATGGAGAAATATAAAGTATAAAGACATCAGGCGATATCTACGCCGTTGCGTACCTCAAACTGAGAATAGATTCTAGAAATCGTTGAAGACCTCTAGATGATATAATCAGAATCAAGCAATGAAATATGGGTTATGAGCTGCATTTTAGATGAAAATATACCCTGTGTGGAAAAGACCAAACCAAAGAATTGATTTTCAAAAATCAGGGTAAGACCTCTCTTGGTTTTGTACAAATGTAATGTAAACTCTTTATGAAATCTCATTTTCATTATATCATACATAACTTTACCACATCAATTGTATAAGATTGTAACTAAGTAGTTTAAGATCAGTAAAATAATATTTTCTCTTTTAAATCCGTAGTTATTTTAAAATACAGCTGGTGGCGTATTAGTTTGTTTTGATGTTGCTGGCCTTCTGCATTCAGGAGTTTGCCAGGTTTGTTCAAGCTGGTCGGTGGATTTCGACGATAAAGAAAATTGACAGCAACCATCATTGTATGATTATGCGCATCTTAAAAGATCAGAGTGTCTGTTTGGCAGATTGCTCTCAACAGAATTAAAATCATGAACAATTCATCGCCAGGCCAGTTTCCTCCCTCTGTGGAAGAAACTGGGCGTCCATCTACGACGGTGGTATCCCCGCCTACATGCCTCTAAGAGTGATACCAATGCTTGGGGATGTGCTGATCTGGAATGGTAAAATACCAATCCATAGCCCAGTGGATAAAAGTTATTTTTAGTTCCCAAAAGTTACATTCTATTTAGCCAACTTTTAAATATAGACCAGAAAGTTACTTGTCTTTACCAGCCAAGCGAATCTATTTATGGATCACCTATTCCTCCAGCCTGTGATGCAGTGGACCTTCTATGGTCTCTATTTATAATATATGATAACTAGAATATTATAAAAATTTCGTTTGAAAATGTTGGGCGATTAACAGGTGATTTAATGCACTTCTCTAACACGTTTTGGTTATATCCAAACTGTCTCAACTAATTGGGTCTGTTAGCTTTTTACTTCTTCAGCACTACTGGTGATGCGCCATGCAGATTTCTCTTCATTCGGAGAATGAAAAAGCCTGAGCGATTGTGTGAATTTTGTGATAAGAGTGGATGTTGAACCTCATCATTTGTCCGTGTCAAATCAGGGAAGCTGCTTGGAGGCTGTGCATTGCTGACTCCATGGCGCGATAGTTTCATCAGAAATTTGAACAATGGTCTTTCGATGATTTTCATGGTGCACCGTTAATTTTGTGTTTGCGTCATTTCCCTGCCATCATGAAGGACAGTTTTGGATTGAGTAATATATGAAGTTGACTTGGTGCAGATTTAAACAGAAAACATTCAGCTGACATGTGATTTCCAAAGCATCTTAATAAAGGTTTTCAGGCATCTCTAAGGTCTCGGCTGCAGTTTTCGCTATCAAAGCAAAACTTTACGCTCAATCTTTGTTCTTTGTCTGTGACCATCTCACTAATCCCCAAAGGTTTGAAACAGAGCCACATACAACCAAGGCACCACTGAAGCAATCTGCAGCTCAGACGGTGACATCTCCTCAATCTCTGCACAGCTAACTCACTAACTTCTGACTTGCACTCGAAAAAATTTAGTTTCGGTTATTCTAGTGCTCCTCTCGTAAAATAAGAACTTTTTTCATGTTACTCGAAACACTAGGCCAAATGTATAAATTATTTTATTTTCAGTAAAATTTTAATAAAGTTATTTCTTAAAATATTTTTAAATGACAATATTTTACTAAGGATTAATATAAAGGTAACATTTAATTTTATTTTGCATAAAATTTTAGTTAAAATTAATTTAACAGGAACAGGTCTCTAAAATTGTTGAAAAATCATTCTGAGCAGGATTCGAAATTTGAAAATGGTTCATTGACTTATGACATATAAAAGATCAAGACTATTATTTTTTTGTAAAAGAAAAATGCAACTTGTATGAGCCTATATCAGAAAATAACGCAGTATTTAAGGACTTAATTCCTTCAAAAATTTAAACGATCTATAGGAAAAATAACAATAAAATGCACTCCCATTGGAGTAACTAAATTAAAATATTTTTAAGTATAATATCATTTTTACCTTATATTTAGAAATAGTCCAGACAAAATTTTATACAAAACTTCAATTATTCTTTAATTTTTTGAAATTTCAAGAAATCATGCATTTAATGGCTTAAATAAAGAAGCAAAATACATATGTATCCTTGGACATATCCTATACACATGAGGAAAAAGATGAAGTATATTTTCTGCTAATCAGACAAATACTCTATGTTTCCAAACTAACTAAATTTTCTAATAGATTTTCTGACATTTAGTTAAAGTTAATGATAAATGCATGTGTATGCAACGAAGAAAACCTTTTGTTAAATTATGCAACGCAGAATGAACACATAAGGAAATTGATGATTCAATACGTCGGAAAAAATACAATAACACGATGCAAACAAGCAAAATTGTCTTCTTTAAAAGTTAACAACCCAGGAAATCAATTGAATCTCAGAATTTTATATGCAGTTTTCATGAGTATGCAGCAGCTTGCAAACACAATACCAGAATCATTTTCCCTTTGAGGAAAAAATATCCTATGTTTCTTGCTGCAAAGGATGCCACTGTCATCTCTGTAATGGCCACCTACTTCTGTGCAAATATTCTATACATTGACAGTCAGTATTGTAAGCTGAATTTAAAGAAAAAAATAATGAATATGGAAAATGCTCTGGTTTAGGCTTTGAAATAAGAAAAAGTATCATTCTTCAGTAGTTCAGTTTGCAACTTAAACTGATTCAATTTCTCTTTTATAGATTTCAACATGAAATGTAAGGTTGGTCGTTTAAATGCATATTTACTAAAAAATTAGTTTATTCTTTTACTAAAGAGGGATCTGTTATTCTTTGTTTGTCTATATCAATAGTTTGCAATTTTGCCACCTTTGCCACTCTGCTGATATTCAAGTAATCTGTGATGCATCAAGCTGGATTCTTTCATGGTGCCTGCTTTCTTGCCTTTTACTTTGGTATAAGAACAATTCTACAGGAAAACAGTAAAAGCAAATTTTAGCATTGAAAAAGAGTTAATTGTTACTGTGGTGGTCTTTATTTTCGTAGTAATAATACACATATTAGCTGGAAATCATCTTCATATTTACAGAACAAAGTGTTAAATAAATGTTTCAAGCATTGGATGTTAGGACTCCTCACAATCTAACAGAATAATTCATTTTTAAGTATATTGTAGTTTACATTATTCAAAGTCCTAAGTTACATAAAATTTAACAAAATATTCAATCATTTATCAGGAACCCATTATGAATAGTAATTAAATGTCTCTCAGCCCCTTTATTTCTTATGAAAATTCTCTTTTCTACACTTTTGATGCCTGGTCATTTCAGTAATTTGCATTTCCTTTTAACAAATATGAACGTTTCACATAAAACATCATATACCATGTAATTTATCTCATTCTAAACAATTATTAGACAAAACAATTAATGTCTTTGCGTTTGTTTCTGAAGGCTGCTACATATAACCTTTTCTCCTGCAGATACCATGCTTCGTTTATTGTGTTTTATAAAGGTTCTTCAAATGTTCAAATCCCTGATGCCGATATTACAATGAGTGAGTGAGTAATTTTAAACCATGGGCCAGAGTGAGGAAACACAGCAGAGGTGGCTACCCTTCTCCTTAACGCAAACATACCACAACAACAGGAGGACGTTGGGTCGAAGGTTAGTGCATCAGCCCTCCACAGCTTGAGTTTTCGTGGCCCCATGTTCAGACTCTGACTTCCCACTAATGCAGGTCTACCTATCTTGAGGCCGATATTACAGAAAATTTGGTAGCTTTTAAAAGTAGTTTAAACAAAAGTACTAGAAGATTCTCAAGGAAACGACTGTCAGATTTATATTCAAGAAAACTAAAGAATAGAAGTAAACAATTATTTGTTATTTATTGTGCTAAAATATGTACCACTTATTTTGAAATATTTTAACATTAAAGTAAACTACGTTGCTTCCTACAAAGAACTTAAACAATCCCATTAGAATCTAGAATTATTTTTTGAAAATGAAACATTCACACTGTATTTACATCAAATTTATTTTTGTCTAGAAAAGAAATCTTAAAATGGAATTTATTTTCCTATTTTCTTCAGCAAAAAAACCCCCAATCATATTTATTTTTCTCAATTATTTTCTATAACAATATGAAATGTATCAGTAAGATGCAAAGTGTGCACATTTTAAGAAGAAAATATCGTTATTAAGAAACAAACAATTGATAATTATACAATTGTCCCAGGATTGAATGGGACAGAGACACAGGAGAAGTGGGAGGATCAGGAAGGATTCAGATCACATCCAGCAGCCCATGGTCAGAAACGTCTTCGTTTGGCTCTAAGTAGTGTTGTTCACAAAAGCTATTAGAAAAAACAGACCTGCATTACAGCAATCATTTAAGTTGTCCTCCCCTAAAGAAGAGTATGGAACAGTTTCTGAGCACCACCATAGAGTATGTATTTGATTACAGTTGAAGGAAGTGCACGAAGGCAGCAGAACAGTTGTATCACCGCGAAGGTGCTCTGATTACTGGACACAGAATGCCCCACTAATTTGGATCACAATTTGTGGCTGTACTCTTTAAAGATGGTATGAGTTTAATGGTTTGACTTCACGTTGCAGCCCAGTGAACCTCTTCGGATACTCCTACTGTCAGTGATGACGCCTCATGCAGCTGGTGCTCAGTTCCTTCCCAGACTGGCATTCTCATTTTCAAAGAATCTTTGAAGTTCAGTCACCTGGAACCACCTTCACTGTGTCAATAATCTATTAATGAGTCCATTCACACAAATTTTGTTTGCAGGTAAAAACAGGCTGCCTGTGTGCTATTTTGTGGTTATCTTCATGATACCTTTCTACTATCGTGTGTCTCTTTTCTACCATTCTTATGTTTCTTGTGACTTGAAGGCAGCCAGTAAAACTATTATCACTCTCTGGGACAGTACCAGCTCAAGCAGGCTGCTGTAATGCATGTCTGCCTCCTCCAATCTTTGCGAACAACACCAGCTAGTCACTTGAACGAAGACGTTTCAAACCAAGGGTTGTTATGCATATCTGAATCTTATCCCATACCCCCTTTAATTTGTAGTGATAATCTAGGTGTCTCCTGTATGTGACAGGAGTTTACTTCTATATAATGGCCACATGTCGTGGTCTCTAAACTAAACCTTATTGTTTAACTCAGTTTTTGCTACTGGTGGTTTAATTATGTTAATAGCATTAACTATTAATAAAGCGTGAGTATTTTATAAAGGAAAACTAGTATGGTGTGAATAGTACATATTATATTTTAAATAATCAATTTTGGGGAAATATGCTTATTGATTCATGTTGCAAAAACAATATTGCCTGCTCATAATTGGAGTGTTATTTTTGTGGAATGAAAATGTAGAAGAAAACACAGTTTTAATATACTCTAAATCCTTTAAATAATAAAATTCAGTTTACAATTAAAATATTAACGTTTTGAAATTTGATGTGAAAAATTATTATAAAGAGGTAATACTATTGAAATTTTATTCTTTTCTAATATTTCAAGAATACTTTTCATTTAATCTATTATATTTTTGTTTTTACTTTCTCCTATCTAATAATCTTATAGCAACTACTTCTCACTATTTTTCACTAGGTTAATGCCTTTTTTTACAGAAATTTCAAAGTCTGGTTTGGGTGGTTTAGCATAAATATTGAGATTGAAAAGAGGGTCTTGAACAAGTAAATTCTATTTATAATATAATATAGTATGATGAAATTTGCAACTTCTATTTTATTTCTCAACCCAATTCTCCTCTCAGAGACACCTTGTAATTAGGTTAACTGACAATTTTGAGATTCAAGTGTAACAAAATTCTTCTTTGAGAATTAACTTGAGTTCATTTTGGGTTTTTTTTTAATGAATCTCACTGAGATCCTTTCTTTCCTTTGTACTGTTGATTCCCATAGACATGCAGTTGATTCCCATTTATCAATATTGACTACCAAATTTCTGTAGCCGTAGTAAAAGTTATCATCTACAACAAATATTCTGTGAAAGCCAGGCTTAATGAAGTGGTAGGATTATTTTGAAATGTTTCAAACCAAAAAGATAGCATATCAAATTAATAATTATAGACTAATCATAGCATTTGAAAATTATCACCAAGGAGTGCACCTGATACCTATTCCATAAAGCGTGCCCATAAAGTGAGTTGATTTATTACTATTGCAGATGAAAAATATATATTTCCTGATAAGAATGTCTGAAACGAGATGTTTGATCCTCACCCTTATTGGAAATTATAGTTATCATATGAACAATAGGTTGGTGTGCAGTTTAAGTACCATTCGTGTCATTTGTTGAGAGAGAAATATAAGTTGCAGTTGTATAATATTCGTTCTTTTTTATTACTTCCGGTAAAGAAGTTTTATGATTGATATGCTGTATTTTGATTTCACATAAAGCTTTTCTTAGGTGTAATCAAAATAATTTATCCTTCTGTCGTATAACATCAAGAATGCAGTCTGCTGTAACGGATGAGTTCAACTTAGTCAAACATTTTTGCTTTGAGTCTGGACGTTCACTGCAATGGTTGTCCACATGCATCAAATATGAGCTATCACCCACCTGTGAATCTCAATGGAGCATTGAATATGCTGGGGTGGAGCTGTGAAAGTGTGTCCAGTTTTAGAGGTGGCTAAAACAACAGTCTAATTCCATATGGCTATAGTGATGTTAATACGCGGGATTAATGTACAGCCTGACAAACGGTGAAACTACCACCCAAACTCTGTTTTCTACATTTTGAGTACTGCAGAACTTGGATGATGTTACCATATTAAACAGGCTATTCCCATATTTTGCAAGCTATTGTGCTTGCTCGTAATGTGGGTGTAAGAAAACTGCTATTGTCACACAGACGGTTTTCTGCTTGTGACACTGAGCTATATCTATGGGGTTGAAGATATGGTGCAGGGTTTTAATGGTCAACTGATTTACGCTTTTATTTTTATAACGTTAATTACTGTGTATTATCGTGGTGCCAACTTGATACTGCTCAATTTAGCATCTAGCAGGGTACACCACCACCTTGACAAGCGGAATAATTTCTTGGAACATCATTGTACTCGACAGCAGGTCACTTCTTTGATTCTCGGTCTCTTTCTGATGGACAATGATATGATGATGAAGTGGATGGATTAAGTTCTTCTTTCGGAATACCCAATCTCTTTTACCAGCTGGACATATTCTGGCCGCATTGCATGCCCTCCATTTTATAATATGTATATATTTCCCTAACTACCCATCATATCTCTCATCAATCAAGTATATATGGGACAGGATAAAAGCAGCTCGTTCTGATTCAGTATCTAGGCGTTATTCTTCTTGGATCGCTTATGAGTTTCAACAACATTCAAGTTATTGTTTATCTTGCTATATTAAAAGTATTATTACAAAATAAATATTACTTATTACTCGTTGCTGTTTATTTTTTGCAATATGTTGTCCTTTTCTGATTTTTCCTAATTGTTGATACATGTTCAATTTTCAAGTGGTGAATTTTATTTAAATAGTTATAACGTCAAAAAATTTTAAGAGAAATAATGTCAAAATGAACTTTGAAAATAGATGATTTAAAAATACATACATGCAATGCAGTATAAAAAACTACTGCCTTTTAGTTTTTAAACATTGTAGTCACACATATACAAAGTCAGTACCACTTTTTTACAACAAATATAGTTTGCCTAATTTGTTATTATAACACATATATCCAACCTATATTAAAATTTAATTACAGATATAAATGACGCGTAAGAACCACCAGAGTATAATTATAAGAAGAAAATTGTATGTACTAGATTATTCATATGAAATATTGACAACAAGTAGTAAATATAAATGATTTTAATGCTGTTATTCTTGGCATAATATCTAAGATGATTTGCACAATCGCTGGAGTCGAAACCATTATCATTACATACAAATAGCCCTTCTTTATCGTTATGGATATCGTATTATATACCTACATACCTCCAAGGGCCCAAAATATGACCACCTGTGCAGTTTATTACCTTTGGCCACACCAACGCAGCCTGCCCTTGGTATGGATGCCTGAGTCTATGGTAGATGGCTTGGGAAGTGGGTGCTTGCAGATGTTTAAACAATGATTTTAAATCAGCGAGGTGCCATGCGGGTGGTGAGATGTGAACTCTGAGCTGCCGTTCAGGTGTCATGTGTCTGGATTGAGATCTCCTGGGAGTTAGGCGGTAAGAACATTAACTTGGGTTCATCATAATTCCTGAACCACTCAACGCTATCTTAGCCTTATGACATGGGGCGTGTTCCCATTGGTATATTTCCAGATGAGTAAGGGCCATATAGGGTGCAACTGGTCTGCTGATCATTCAAGATACCCTGCTCTTGGCATTCATGGTCATCTCCATAAGCAGGTTAGATAAACCCAGAAGTCTTCCCCAAAGCATAATGCCACTGCACTGCCAGCCTTGTAGATGACCTACTGTGCACGTTAGGGAGCAGCCTTGGTCAGCAGGAAGATGGCGTATGCTTACAGTCATCAGCATGGTGAATGACTTGAACATGATTCATCTGACCAGGCAAATCTCCCACTGATCCTTGGCAGAATCCCGATGGTCCCTTTGAGCAGTTGGCGCTGAGCAGCAGTCAGCAAGTCACGAGTGGGACGTTGCCAGCCCCATCCCAGGTGTCTCTGGGCAATGTTCGACCACTAATGCCTCAGCATTGTATTGGGCTGCCAACTGGGCCTCTCCCCGGCCTCCCAGAGTTTCTGTCTCCAGCAAGGCAGACTCCATTAATTTTCTTTGATAAGCGTGTGGACGTCTAAAACCCTCTCTCCTGCTGGTTACACCATATCCATCCACTTTAGCCTTATAGTACCTTCTTCCTTGCAGCTCACTTGAGGCTGTATGAGTGCCTGGGTTTCAAATACTTGTTCCAAGGCCTTCAGGCCATTACAATCAGCCTCAACCATAAAGTGGCTTGGAATCACCAGACTTTTCCATCACACAGAAACCCAAGAATGAGTCCTTCAGACTCTCCAGCAGTATTTAATCCCCATTCACCCTAAACACGTGTCTTCCACACTTCATCCAGGCGTTTTAAATTTGCAAAATGTAGACCTGATACAATGTTTTGGCTCTTGGTGTATATGCAATATTCTGCTCTTGTCACCATTAAGGATAATGGTCTCAACCAAGAAGAAAACAGAAACAAAACAGATTTGACTTATTTTGTAAAGTCATTTACCAATATTAAGCAAAGGTAAAGCAAAAGATGCTATATGTTTGGCAATTAAACAAAGGTAGGTTACTCGATGGAAAATTTCAAAAACCTATTTAAAACATTATGGCAGGTTAATTATGGAAGATATGGTTAATGGAGTATGTCTCCCGGACGTGCTTCCTGGGCCCTTGTAGCGCCTACCTGCTGCAAGGTATCAAATTATCAACAGTCTTGGGAATGTCTTCCACTCATCAACAATACCTCCAGTTCAGTAGATGGAGGTAGGAAGGGTTGACAGGCTGCAATTCGGCCAAGCATATACACTCCTGTCATTCAAGTACATGATGAGTATTCTGGCCAATCATACGTGATGATATCTCGATTTAAGGCATTCGTCTTCAATTTTGCGGTGAGGACGTGGTGTCATCAATAACTTGTAATTCTAGCACCATGGCCCCAAAACAAACGTACATATTGTTCCAGAATGACATCCGATAGATGTGGACTGTCATCGTTACACTCATTTTGGTCAATTCTGGAACCAAATAATTCTCCCAAATGGCCATCTGCACCACCATAACGGTGTCGTTTAATGGTATTTACTCTTAGAAATTTGGTAACTTGGTACCTAGCTCTCTTCATGTGAGATCTCGAAAGGTGTTTGAGCTTCAAACCTGGATAGATCAGGCCATCACCTGAGACCACTGTTGCTGACCTCCTGCTGCCTTGCTCTACTCCAGGTTGTCTGTGAGCAGTGAGCTGGCAGTGAGAACATGACAAGCCTCGAGGCCTTATAGACTAATGTGCCTAAACGTCTGCTGGTGTGAGCCTTAGCAGGCCGCCAGTGGCTGAGGCTGACGAGATAGGTCGTCTTGTGCTCCGTGTTTCTTTTGGCAGTTACTGCCAGTTCTCCTTCGGCGTTGTAACTCGGGGCGACCTGGCAGTGCTGGCGCATCCTGCTCTTCTTTCCATCATCTTGGAATCGTTGCCAAAGGCCTGGAGATGGCCTCTGGGCGATTCAAGTTCCTCGAGGATACTTCAGGATGGTTACGTCCACGGTATTGATCGTCCAGGATAATTCTACGTAAAAATCTCATCAGGCTTCATTTTGTGCCATAACTGTAGATTTATGGCTCCTGAAAACTTTTCAAATTCAGTAAACAATTTTACTTCTTGCCACCATTATACCCCTCTCTTACCTCTTGTCATTGAAACATACTATCGTGCTTCCTCCGTGGTTTCCTGTAATTGCATATTTTCTTTAAAGATGTGAGTAATTCTAGCTGAAATTTTTATTTTGAGTTCATTTTCTGTGATTCTGATTATCTGTAATTTATGGACATGATTGTGTTGGAGAACTCTGTCCTTAGTTGGTGTGTGGAAGTTTGAGGTGGGTTGCACGGCCCATTTTCAGTTTTCTTTTTAAGAATTTTCAGAATATCATTTGGGAAGAGAGTCCAGGTTTTGAGTTATAATGTTAAATGTGAAGGGAAACAATGCAAATTAAGCCTGGACAATATTGGTTTCAGTGTGAAATTCAGGCTTCTTTTCTTTGAAAATTAGTTGTGCCTTCACCATCATTCTTTTCTTGCCCATGTAATTTCAGCACCATAGTTATATGTTCATATTTATCTTTGATAATATTTTCAAGAATAATAGCAGATAAATGTGATTACAATTGGATTTTATATTTAGGGTTTCTCATTTAGGAATATGATTTGTATTTTCAAGATTTTTATGGTGTCTCAGGCTTCCATATTGGCATGTGAAAATTCCTTTAAATAAAATGTATAAATTTAAAATCCAGCCATTAATATTTGAAACTTCTGATTTTAACACATTAATGAAAGTCTCTTTCTGATATCTCTTTCAATTCCCGTTTATAAGACAAACACGGCGTCATGTGGCATAATTTAAGAAAACTAAGACTGACCTGCCTTATGAAGCAATTGTGCACAAACAGAAAACCTGTTTCACATTTGCATCCGGGCATTTTTACAATCTGAGACCCATCCTTCAATTAATTTCTCCTAGAAGAAGAGATACTTACGGACAGCCTACATTAATATTTTGGTTCGTAGAGTACTGGACCATTTGCTGCTTATTCATTCAGACTAGAGCGAGTATGGCTTGAAAACATACTTTGTGAAATGAAAAGCGTAGGACCAGACAGTTAGGAAATGCTCTATATACGCATATTCTTGAGTTTTTATCTCAAAAGAAAGGAATGGATAGTAATTTTTGAAAAATCGTTCTGGGTGTCAGAAAAATGCAGGCTACATTAGTTACTCAAGTTAATTATTCATATTTTGTTCAAATCACATAATAAATAAAGCTCTATGCAATTGTGATTATTATTTCAAATGCGTTAAGTTTTAATTGTGTGGGAAGTGTTTTGGAAGAATGCAAGAGCAAAATGGACTGATTCAAATGGGATTTATGTTTCACACGCGTTTATATTGTTCTAATTAATACAAAAGCCTTAACTTAATATACACTTACCTAATGTTATACTGTAGGAAAATTGAACTGTTTTAGTGAAAGCCACTATATCATTGTTACATTGAAATTTACTTTTATTCATTGTGAAAATGTTAAATATTTATCTCATTTCTAGCCATATATTCACATTGTCTTAAAACTGCCCATAGCATAATTTTTATTGCCCTCATGTACAGCTTGGCTTCCTTATTTTCTTGAATGATTACGCATTCCTTTCAAACTTACGAAAATGTACGTAATGCAGGGTTTTTTAAACTGTGGGGAGGGCCTCCTTAGGAGGGCGTGATACCTGGGGGCAGGCATATCAAAAGTCGTAATAAAGTTATTTTTAAAAAGCATTAATTACTGGAGGAAATAAAACAAAATGCGTTTTGACATAACAAAAAATAAAATACATGTATACACTGATATAATATACTTAAAATTGTATTAGTACTGCCCAATGCATATGATAATTTATCAATACTAAGTCAAATTGAGTTTAATATTACTAATGGCTCTCCATAGAACTTTCATACCGAAAATTAAATACAAAATTTAAAACTTATCTTGATAAGTTAGGTTTATAATATAGGTTATAGTTTACATTGCAGCTTTATCAAATTACATTATTGTGATAATGCATTGTTTTGTATGAAGGAAGACAGATGAATATATTATAACAATTTGGTCAAATGTTGAAAGTTTCAGAAGCATTGACATAATGTATATAAACCATTTAACCCCTTCAGGACCGAAAGAAAAAGCTTTCCACACATACCTGTGAGTTCAGGAAGTATACTCACGCACCAGATGAGGGCAGTTCTCTGTTATAAACGCCTGATTTCATTTAAAACTCAGAATTTTTAATCAATCAAAAATCCTTCACAATTTATTATTACTGGCATTGATGTCTTTAAAGTATAACTACCAATATATTTTCCTTCTTCCATCTAAAATAATTGAAGTACAAGAAAATGTTTTATTTTGTAAAAGTACTTCTTTTCACTCTTTTCATCATTTAATTAAAATAAAATATTTCAAACAAACAAATGCTATCTGATTCAAATCCAGGCGATGCCGTTTACTTTACAACTTTGGGTTAAAATTTGATCTAATTTCAAATCAAATATTAAATTACATTGTTTCGTACCCCAATTAATCATATATTGCTCTATAAATTTTCTTAGCATTATTTTCCTGTTAACGATTATATCAGCCTCCCAGTTTGATAGCAACCGATAAAGAATCGTTGTTTCTCCTCAATGGACTAGAATGTAAATATGAAAACTTCCTGACATATTAATTTTATTAAAGTGTTTTAGCCAATCAGAGTTCAAACACATGTGACGTCATAGTCGATAATGCAATTATCAACAAGCAAATCGGTTCATGCACTTCACAGCGTTGTTGCCAATTAGCTTTTACAATTTTAAGAATTAATGTTTGTCAACTTTATTTATATAGTACATCTATAAAATAGACTTTTCTATTTTATTTTAAATCTTTGCCTGCAATTTCTTCTTATAACTCTTGAGCATCTTTACTAGTGTCTTTGTTGAAAATTTTACCTAGTTTTACAAATAGAATAAAAGTACGAGCCTAGTTTGCTGTCGTTTTGAACTCAATGTGAACACGTGTTTTATAGTCGTAAAAGTCATTAGAACAACAATTATTTCTCATTAAAAGTCATCCGCGTTGGATATATGAAGAACTATTTTAAATGTCTTTCAATCTTCAAATTTTATTGTTAAAGTGAATACAAATAAAATAATACTCAAATTATATACAATGTATCTGACCCAATAAATTAATAGTTTTCATCTTTTTATTAACAGTTAAACAAACGAAAACTAAAGAGAACAATAAAGCACCTGAACTTTAAATGCCAGTTCTCGAAGAATCTAACATGTGCACCTATGTAACATGCATAGAAATGCAGATCGATTAAAAACTCAGGCCAGAATATTGAAATTTAGGTTGGTAATAAAACGTTATTCGAAAAATAGGACTTTATTGACATTTATAGTGGCGCTTTATTAAAAATGTAGGCTGCAGATGTACCAGTGTGATTATGGTTTTCAGGCAGGAAGCATATGATTCCCATATGATCTCGTCATAATCTATATAATGAATCTCGTAATGTGAATACTTAAATTTGTATTCAACCAATTCAAAGGAACAGTTACAAAGCACAAAATAACTCAATAATTTTAACGTTGAGTTCATTTGTATTTTCAAGTTAAAATGTCATTATACATCCTTTCCAAGACATGTTTTATTTTTCAATAGCAAGCTTTAAATCATTATATTGCTAGGTTCAACGTATTTGAAATGCAATGCCTAAACTTATGATTAATAAATGTTCCAAAATTGTTTAACTATGAACTTTAGTTTTAACGTGAAATGTGATACAAACCATAAACTTCCCATTCTGTGGTCATACGAATCGATTACTTAATGTCTGACTTTTCATCGACTATGAGAAGAACTTGGTCAATAATTTCAGGTATAATATATGATGTGTGAGCTGAATCTTTTACTGATATTTGTTGTAATTGCTTTTTATCTTTAGAGTTATTCTAAGATATGTAATCTAATTACCTAAAATGGCTATGTTTTTAGAGAATCGAATAAACAGATTTAGAGCTATTTACATTATTAAATAAAATAAGTGGCAATTTAAAATATAATCTGAGATTAAAATATTATCTTTGTGAAGCATGATAGACCAGTTTTGTTAAGAAAATAATTATCTCTAACAATTAAAGTGATAGTGAAGAGTTCAATGAAGAAGTGGTGTATTGTTTTCGTGCTTTTGCGTTTGATTATCTGATGTATAAGTTGTTTTGAATTATTCAATGTATTCCTTGTGCTTAGATTTTAAATTTTCATAAAAGGATTCATGAAAATGCAGTAAAGGTGCACATTCATACATATTTAAAACAGTACAAAATATAGTGAACCTATTTTTATTAAAATATTAAGGCTCATTTCATTACAAGGTCTCAGGCTTTTAGTTTTATGTTTTTATATTTTCTTTGTTTACATAAGAATGTTAAAAGACAATCAGGTAGAACAACTCTCCTGGCCATATAGCTTCATGAAAATGGAAATGATTCATATTTTCTCAGAATCCTGTATCGTCATATATAAAAGATTGCAAGCCAATACAATTAGTTTTTAAAAAGTGTGCCTAAGAAACCAAAAGTGTCTAACTTTGGAAAGAATTGAAGCAACTAATTTGTATACATTTTAGTCAGTCACTTTTTCATATTTACAGTTATTTAATCAAGCAGTTGTGATAAATGCTATACAAATTTTAGTTAAAAATGCAAATACTTTAATATAAAATTCAAAGAATCATTTTGGCATGTACCTTGGTGGCCTGGTTCATCTTAAATAGATCTGTTCCAGTTCACCATCCATTGGATGAACTCTATCTCTTCAATTTAAAATATGACAATACCCACAGTTCACTATCATCAGAGTCTTAACTCATCAAACATTTATTCCTAAAGTGGTTCCTCAGCCTGTAATCCTCTGGTATGTGCTCTTCAGAATTTAAAGGGATGCACCAAGGATTATAATCTGTGAAAGAGCAACCAAAATTACGTTGATGAGGTTGCAAATCTTGCTGTGGATGATGAAAGGAAGACGACCTGTGCAGGCAATTCAATTATTGAAGAGCTTCATGCTACGGTTTCTATTGCATGAAAGCTTTGGTATGGATACAATTTCAAATGAGAGTATTGAATCAGGGCAGGAGAACGGATCTGCTCTTTTCCTCAGAAACAAGTTTACGTTGATTGTTCAGGTGTTGATCTAAAAATCTTTCAACTACTAAAATGAAAAAGAAAATGGAGGCTTTCATGAAACGGTGCCAAACTTCATAACGATTCATATTTTTGTTCGTTCATTCTCAGGCGAATATTTCTTGCATGTTACCTTAACACAATATTTTAATTCTAGGTGAAATAGCATAATACCAAATTTCACTAAATGACACCAATATTAATTCATAATTTATATTTTGATCATATTAGTATAATGACACTTTGGACTATGTAATTTTGTACCTCTTTACCTTGTAGCTCACCTTGCAAATATCAGGCATTACAAACATTTATAAAGAATATTATTATTTAGATCTTCTATATTTGCTCATGTCTTAGAAGTGGAACAATTCAGAATCACACCAGAAATTGAACTCCAAATAGAAATTTCACCTGTAGATGCTCACATCTTGAAGAACCAAATTAGGAAACTACCACCAGATGGCGCGGATGTACGTCACAATGACGAGGAGGGTGTAGAGGGTATATAAGGAATGAGCAAAAATGCAAATTGTTCTTACAGAGCTTTAAAGCCTTTCAGTGCAGCAACACCTTAGTTAGCACAGGCTATTTGGATGATTTTTGCGTGGTGAGTGTCAGGGCTCAAATGTGGACATCAGCATCTAGGCCTCAGCTTGAATCTCGCCCAGAGTGTCCTCTCCAGGCTTGGCAGCAGTCCAAATGATGGTAATGTGAGTAGATGTTACCTTTAAGGTCTTAGAGTTACAACATGGAGGCAGGGCCAGTATTTGGCAGTTACTGTCAAAGGCTGGGCAAGGAGCTCAACTCAGACTATCTCGTCAGCTCTCTTCAGCTACATTTTGTTGGGGTTTCCAGGCAGACTGTGCAGTGCCCAGGGCGTGGTCTCTTTAGTAGAGCCTCAGGGTGTGTCCCACCCTGTCTCACTGTCGCCTGCGATTAACCTGGGTGAGGCATGCGTGTGGATGCCCACCAGTGGTCTTGTGGATATTTTCAGAAAGTCAGGTTTAGTTTGCAATCTGATTCTCGCTGGACTTTCTGTGGAGGCGCCAGGTGCCATGCAACCTTAAAGAACACCATGAACGACACCGTTACGGTGAGCGCAGGATGATTCGTTTGGGAAGGGTATTCTTGGTTCCAGAACTGACCTGCATCTGTTAGAGTGTGTGGGCCACATCTATGGATATGTTCTGGAACAACGTAGCCTGCGTTTGTTTCAGGTGTAGGTGTGCGTTTCTGTTTTATGGAGGACAACGCCCGTCTCGTGCAAAACATTGGCAGACAGAATGTGCCTTCATCAGTTCTCACCTGTATGGATTGTGCTTGTCTCACTGGACTTGAATCAATGGGCATGTGGGACCTGTGGCTGATGATTGCAACCCCGTCCAACCCCCTCCCACCTGTCTGCCGGAACCTTCGGTGGGCATTGTGATGAGTGTGGTCTTAATGTTCCCAAGATCAGATTGATATTTGATACTCAACGCGTGAGCGTTTGTAGATACTGTATTGCATCGTCCAGGAGACATATTAAATATTAACCACCATACTAATCATGTTATGCTGTTTTTATAAATGGGTATTTTTGAAATTTATGAGAGTAAAATCGCAATTTTATTAATTATGTCAAACATATCTTTTTGTATTTTGCCTTTGTTTTAATAAATAGACTTTCTGACAAGTCAAATTTGTTTTCAGCTTCTCTTTCTTTGCCTGAACTTCATTATCATAATTAATAGATATGAGTGTATTTTAAACTCATTACCCAGATTCGGCCTTAGAGGCTATAGTTCCATATGGGTTTGGTGATTCATCAAAACAGACAGATGGAGACGAGATTTGAAATCGCGTAACTCTGATTCCACGTAAGTCAGGTATTACTTTCTGTTAGGAAATATTCTTTTTGAACTTATCTTCGCCTGTAACGTTTTAGAAGAGAAACTGGATGTACACCAAATTAATAAATTACCATTACTTTGTTGTTTATCTATAGTAGAATGCAAATCGCTGCATTCATTCTTTAATAAAATTACCTTTTGAACTTATAAAAGTACTATGTATTTTCGTTTTATTGTAGTTTTATAAGTACTAAGGATGGTTTTAGTTTTCTTTTGGAAATTCAGGTTTAGTATATTAATTATATTATAAAATGTACAATAATTGTAATTTTCGTTGTTCGCCCAATAGCACATGCTCTGACGGTGTCAGATCGATGCCCACAAGGGATATCCATAGCAGGGGCAGGTTTAAGCCTGTCGTTAGCTTTTAGCTTTGAGCACCGTGCAGTGACAGTAGATTTAGCTCGGTCCATACCTGATAGATGAGCGACACTGCCTATCTCAAATTTGGACATAGACGGGGAAATGTTGCTTCAGCCGTCTGCATCCCGTGTTACCTCTGCGACCGCCCACAGGCTTTCAGGACTACTGATTTTGACACGTGCTCAGTAGATTATCTGAGAGTGTCGGGCGGCATCGAACAAACTGGGCCTGGTCTGAGTTCGATGTTCCTAACTACTGAGCTACTCATTGGTGTCGTAGAGCCATGGTATAATTTTCAAATATTACGTAAGCTTTTAAGAACATTAGATTTGAAAGTTATATTGTGTATAATATTTGAGCAGTTTATTTTCGTTTGATACTTTCATTCATCCAAGTGATGTACAATTCATATTATATTGTAATTATGTGAATTATGTTATAATTTATTATAATTGAATCCATATTATCTAAGAGGTATTTAAAGATGGGTGTTACTGGTATTTTGTTTTCAGTAATAATAGTTATTCCATATATGAAAGTTTTACTGTGTCGATAATTTCATTAAGGCTACCTGGTAAGATTGAAATATTTTGGGAGTTTTGGATATTTAATTAATAAATTAGAACTATAAAAGTATTCAGTACCTTTATAGTATGTAAATGTAGCTAATAGTACTTCTACAATGAAAATTTAATAAACAAAACGTTAATTGCTAGAATTTCATGAAAAACTCAATGAAAATACTGGGATGCAAAAGCTTTGTGGAATTTGAAGCACAAAATTTGCTTATACTCAGTGCAGGAAAAATAGACGAACATAATACGGAGGTGATTGGCAGAAAGGTTACAGCATGTTACAGGAATGAAGTGTTTTGATTTGGAAAAGAAGGATCGATGCAAAAGGAATGATTAAAAAAGCTTAAGGATTCAATCACTCAAGCACTTAAAGAAGGAACAAAAATGTAAAAGGTTTATTTAGTGTTTGAATAATACTTAGAATATTAATGTATAAGGAAAATAGGACATACTATTCTGTGTTTATTTATTTCTAACGATATTTCAAACACTGGTACTTTATTTCTTGAAAACAAAATAAATTAGTTTCCCAACTATTATGAGGTATGTTAATGACTTTCTTTGGGTATTTTCTTATCTTGATTACCCAAGTAATATTGTATTTGTGCATCACTCTCCATATAATTTAGAGTTTAATTTTCAGCTATTGGTGAAAACTTTAGTTACAATAATAAGTCTTAATGGTCTGCGATTATGTGTGGCCAATAATTGTCTTTACTACAACACATTTGGTGAAAGATGAACCACTTCGTCCTTGGCAATGATTTTAAAAAGTACTTTATACTTTTATTTATATATTTGTTTTCGCGGTGGCGTAGCCTGGAAAATTACAGAGTGCTTTGTTTTCAAAAGGTTAGTTCAGTATTCATGAATTAAGTCTAAAATTTTAAACAATAAATAATATTATCATTTAACTAGGGGATGGGTTTTATGAAAACAAAGCGTTAAGGAAAGACGGTAATGTGAACTTCGAGGCGTTTGATTCTGTCAAGTTTCCCTTTCTAATTTACCTATGACTTTAACCATGATTACTGAATGTTTTGTTCCGGTATTTGGCCTTAAAACTGGTACATTTCATGGATAAATCTCTATTTATCCCTCCACTTGTTTTCTTCAAATTTATATTCTATACCCGGCTTATGGGGTGGACGACTCCAGTCTCCTGTGGCTTAATTGCGCTAATTCCAATGCTTTGGCATGAAGGCTATTATTGATATTCTTGGCGGTCTGATGCTACTTTCTATTGAAAATGTCATATGGATGCAGTGGCTTATTATAAGGGCATTCTTGTGGTAAAACAGCCGAAGAGATTCCTTTCAACGGCAGGATTCAGATGGAATTTGTGCTCGAGGACGGTAAATAACAAGTAGATGATCCGCCAGGAATATTATGAAAACATAATATAAAAATATTAAGTCAGCCAATTTCTAGGTGAATAATAAAGGAACAATTTTATTTTGTTATTTTCGTAGGATCAGTACAATTAATATAAATGTCTTACTGCTGTACAGATAATCCACAGCTCAATAAGTATTAAAACTAAGCGCTGTACTTGTAATTTTCTATTTTCCTCTGTATATAGTGTAGAGATTATTTTGTTTGTTTGTGTTCACCATTTAATTAATTAATTAAATTTTATGCTAACCAAGCTGTTATAGTAACAAAGAAGCCCATTCCTCAGACGTAATATACCACGTTTGACTCGAACTCAGGTTTTCGATTAAAGTCCAACGCCATCCGATGCACTACAGGGACACAATTAACAATTTTCTTTCTATATGCTTTGTGGGATATTGTGCCTGATTTCATTGCCTATTTTATTCATGTTTTATTACAGATTATTACTGAAAATCTGTATTAAATCAATTTTCATCACACAAGTTTAAAATTATATTCGAAACTTGATGGATGAATAGAAATGTTGTCAGGATGAAAATTTGATCTCGTATAATATATTTTATTTCTGGGAAAGTGTACAGTAAGATTGAATAGAGGACTCTAACACCAAAAGTCCATATTAAAATTTTTAAAATGTCATCCTGTAATTGTGGTAGAAACAAAGAATAATTACTTTGAAATTGGAAGAGGTGTATCAGAGAGCCATTTGCAAAATGGAATGGCTGCTATTTCAAGGAAAAATATCACATTTTGGTATCAGTTTTACTTGTGTAGTCCATTCTCAGCCTTCTGTATGCACAGTTACAAGAACTGGCATGTGAAAGTGCATGGCTTTCATTTCCGTTATAAATATCTGCTGACAAGGCTAGTTACTAATAATTCTGTATAGAAGGGATCAAGAGACATTTTAAAACTCAGCAACTTTTATTTAATCAGTGAAAATTTCATGAGTAAGTAGTGCTTGTGAAGAAACCATGAACTCTATTGACTTAAACATTCACTCATCACTGTGATTTGAGGCTAATAGCAGATTAAAACTTCAAAGTAGTTTGGACAGTGGTTCTTTATAGATTAATTTATGATTAGACCACACGAATGTCTCAATTAAACTCATAGATTTTAATCCAAACAGCTCACAATGTTCTTCACTTTATTATTACACCTTACATTCGGGATAAAATAATTTCCTTGTCTTTAAAAAGCAATAGTAATCAGCATATCTATACAAATCAGGCTATTTTATAAGATGGTGCTTTTAATTCAAACAGTGAATCAAATTGAAACACCAGAAGTTAACTTAAAATAAGTCAGATTCTATTTACCAACAAGCCTAAATTAATTAATACTATTTTATTACAATTTAGAATTTTTTTTAAAATTATTCATGAATATTCAAATTTAATTGTTTCTGTAAAAATGATACATGATCCAGTGAGAACTAATGATAGTTTAATTTCTGCAATTAAAAATAACAGATAATAAATAATTTTTACTATATATTAGATTTTTGCAGTGAGATGTTAATAGGGCGTTGCATAGTAAATATCTTGTAGTGAAAATATACACTCATATGATACTTCATAGCATAACATCTTTTTTAAAAACAGTTTTGAAAATTTTTTACGGTATGTTATCAATATACACTCTTTTGTACAAAAATCTGGATTAAGAAGGGTATTTGTTATGATATTTGGTACTCAGGATATTTTGATCAACATGAAATGAATACATTTTCAGTGTGTGAACTAGAATTGCGGCATGTGCTGCATTTCTGCTGAGCAGCAGTACAGTGAGAATATTAACGTCATGATTAGCAGCACTGGGCTTTTGGCGGCGACAGGTCATGTCTGCGTAATTTTGGTTATGGTCAGGTGGCGCGGACATTTTGAGCGCCTGAAACAGCTTCCCACCTCTCTAACCACATCACATAGCTTGGGAGGGCGTTTGAGATATGGTTGGCGTGCATCGCACTTCACGCTTGGTCTTTGTGGTACTGGATGAACTCGCGAGCAGCTAGCCAGTCCGACAGCTAGACCACCTCTGGCCACCAGCCCTTTGGAGCCAAACTGGGCCACTGGGGCGGATTTTTCATTTCACGGTTTAATTTCCTTAGAAAAACAGATATTAGCATCACGGCGTTTCGAGACCTTATATAAAACGAATGACTGGGAGGCTGGTCATCGTCCCGAATACATAAAGTGAACGTGGATGGTTCAAACAAGTAATATGTTGTCATTTGCTTTTGTACAGATACACCTGCTAAAATTATGCTGACTGACATGTGGTTTTGAGAAGCCTCAATGAGCTCTGAAGACTCGAAGGTCAAGATACTGAAAATTCTAGACAAGACTGTGGATGATTTATTTGTGGCCAAACTTCTCAACATCATTGTCTACTATTCAGCAATTCTGCAACCTCTTCATGCCACCCGTGGTATGCCTTCCTGCATTTCTAGACTTGGCTGAGACAGGGGTTACACACAGTGTCCATAAGACGTCTACTTTATTTACAAGATCAGCGGAATCGTCTGGATTGTTGCAATGATCCTCCAGGCTTTTCATCAGACGGGTATCCGTCATCGTTTCAGCAGTGAATCCAGCTTACTCTGAGCAGTGAGCTATCCGCACTCAGGCATGCGTGTCAGGTGAATCACAGGAGTTGATTCTAGCAATCAGGTATTTATTTTACCAAGGCTGCAACCATAACCCTGTTGTGACGGTTTGAGGTGTGCGGTTTCATGTGACAGTAGGTTCTCCATTCATTCTCCGTACATCTTTAACAGCATGAATGAAATGTTGTGATGTTCATCCTGCTGTCCGTTTTATTAATCCTTCATGGCACGTCATGGAGCCTTGTTTCCAACAAAGTCTTTCAGGCAGTATACCACTCATATCTCTGGGCTATGTATATATACCTATATATATGTATATATATCTCTCATATACATGTCGGGTTTGAAAAGATTAAACTTTAAAATTGAAATTAATAAAAATAGGAGCGAACTCCTTTATCATGGTTGTGGGGTGAAATGAAATATATGCTAAGGTGGAGTGAGCTTGTGAGGCAGACGCATACTGGAGAAGTAGCTGTTGGACTCTGGGCGGATGCCGTCTGTTGTTCTATCTAGTATGGCAGCATGAGGACGCCATGTTGGATATTATTGTGTAGTTAAATAAAAGAAGGATTAACAACAGTGTCTCAGTATTTAACTTGGGCCTGGGCCTGTCATATATCTATAAGGAGAAAGCGGCTCACTCCTTCTGACTGACTGACTGGCTTGACTGTCACGAAATCTGGACAGTGAACTACAGGCTTGGGGGCTTGGTGGGCATGTTCCTTTGGTAGATGTAGACATCAGCCTAAGAAGGTTCAATTGCTCTGACTTGCAGGGGCGTTATGAGAGTTAAGGGCTTTGTGTGATAATTGTTTCGTAATTTAGCTACTTTGATGTACCAATCTTGAAATTGGGTGGCAGGTCCTGAGTAGAGATCACAAAATCAGTTTGCTAGAAAATCCATCAGTGGCATTGCAGGAGGCTTAGGGGTGTTAGATGTTTATTTTCCATTTTAAACTTCTTTGACACTGTCTTTTAAGTTGATATAATATGATTCCTTTCATGAATAATGATCAGTTACAAACAGGTTTGTGGCAGACTCTAGAAATTGGCGTTGCGGGGATTAGGGGCTAAAGAGATAAAATATTTTCGTTTAAATATTTATTTCTGTGAAAATTGGTGAGATGTTCTTCATGTAATATCTTCCTGAAACTGGGTTTGGAAAATTATTACAAGGAGGTGTGGGCAGATATTAATGGTATTTCTTTTTAACTTCTTAGACTCTGATCTTGGTACAGGAGTCAGCAGGTTCCTCATGGGATAAATACACAAAATGTGTTTGTGAAGATCGACCTGGGTGGTGTTGCGGGGTTCAGGTGTGATAATTTTGCGTTTTTAGTGTGGACGCCTGATCTGGGGCTTGCCTTTAAGCAGATTCCTTTCATGGAGATTTTAATTCCCCAAATGGGTTTTATGAAAACAGATTGAAGTGGTGCAGGGAGGTTCAGAGTAGTTATAGACAATTGTCCCATTTGCAAGCTTGTTCGACGTACAGTCTTGAAATTTGATAACTGGGTCTTCGTAGAAGTAGAGACCGCTACAAATGGGTTTCTGCTGAGAATATCAACTAGAAGTTTAATTTCGGGAAGATTAAGGGCTAATCTGATAAATATTTCATTTTACCCAAACACTTGATCATCCACTGCTTTAAAATTGGTAGAGGCATGTCTTCCTTTCTTGAAATGATTCAAGTCTAACAAGTAAATGAAGATCGATGCCCTAAAGATGTTGCAGGGTCAGGGACAAAAATTCTCTTAGGTGGTACAGACCCTACTTGAAATTTGTTAAGCATGTTTTTACTTTGTTGAATGGGATTCACTAGAATGAAAATTTTAACAAATCAGTCTGAGAGTTTGGGGGTGCAGGACATGTAGTGACAAAAATTACTTTTTCAGTCACAGGACTATAATAATGGGAGATTTGAAGACTGCATTTTCTTTGGTGAATTAAATCCCTTCAGGCCATTAATTTTGGAGAAAACTGGCTCTCAGCAGGTTCTGGGGATATTTATGTGGCCTGCTTTTCTGGTGTGAATTTGAACTTGAAATTTGGTTTGCATGTTCAATTGCAGATGCAGAGATCACCAGGAGTGGTTTGAGAATCACTTGTGGTTTTGATTGGAAAGGAGCCAATATTCTCTTCAATTCCCAGGTGCTGAAAATACTACAAATTAGATGGGATAACCTTGCTTTTTATCAACAGGTGAGCCATTCTAGGTATAGAGTATATTTTCCAGTTCAATCAGATTCTTATTTTGAACTTAGATGTCAATTTTATACGCTCCTATAAGCTTAAAATTTATAAACATCCATGGTCACCCAAACCCAGGCTTGGGTAACAACTAGTATATATACTGTCTCACATTAATGCCTCCTTATCCCAGCCAAAGTCATCATCCCATTCTAATGTGGGCATGTCTGGGACATCACGGCTGGGCCTCCTGGGCACCCCAAATATCACAATTTCACCAGAGCCACTTTGGCAGGTCTTGCCAGGGCGTGTGTCTGGTTGGCATCAGGCTCCTATCACACTTTACCAGGGTGTGTTACTGGCGCCAATGTAGAATCCTGAAAATTGCACACTGTGAGCCCAGAGTGTCTGAATTCAGGAGTGCTAAATATTTCTGAATGTTCTGCCTTTTGAGCTGCTTCACATTCTAAAATAGCTCCGATGCAAACGCCACATAAATGGATAATCTTGCTTACTCCACGGCAACAAGTTGGCCTCAAGATTAAGCTTCACGCCTCATGTTTGAATCTGGTACTGTATCCTTTGAGAATGAGCAACCAGGCAAAGAATGTAATGTGCTCATTTTGGGTTGGTTAAAAATAATGTGTGGCATTTATTTTCGAAACTGTTTATCCTAATGAATTTTAACAGCAAATTTTAAGAATATAAATATGTGATGTAAGTTGTAAAATTTGTTTTCTTCAAGTATACACATTATTTTAATTCTACATTTTGTAAAGTTTTGCTTCTTTGAAAATCAAAATTCTTTGCTTTACTGTGAAACAAAAGACTGCATTATCATCTATAGGGGCCAACACAGATAATTCATGAAGTAGGCAGCTCAATTTTGCACATGTGTCGTGCATTGAATTAACTTGGCTTTCATGTGCTTGAGTTTATATGTCGCCTATATGGGTTGTGATAATACTTGTCTTCAATAAAAGTACAATTTTGGTTTGAAATGCAACTGCTATGTGATCATGAACTGAAAATTTCAGTTTCCTCAAATTTAAATCTTTGGCAGTAACGAAAATGGGTTCGATGCAATGGACAAACAAATATGCAATATTTAGTTTATTAAAGTTTTATTCATGTTTCTGAAAACCACCTTACCAAGCGAAAGATATCACTCATTTAAAAATCAGTCTTTCAATAAAAGTATCTTGGAAGAACTAGAGTAGCTTAGATTTTTCTGAAAATTTCTAAACCTGAAGTAAGACACTATTTTTCTTTGCACATGTGTAACAGAAAAACCCTAAAACCGACTAAATAACACTCATTCAGGCCAAGTAGTTCATGTGCCTCTTATCAGTGTTTTGTTAATCAGCTTGCAACCTCTACTTCCTCCAACACTGATCTTGGGCTACTGGACACACCATTTAATCCATTCAGAAGGAAATAAAGAAAATGCATGTATTAATATTTCAATTAAACTTGCGTTTTATTCCAACTGATTTTATACTCTCTTCTCGTACCAAAGAGTAATATTATTTTCTAAAATCCAAAATTAAAATATTTAAAAGTTTGTCCCTTAAAAAGTAAAAACCTTTAGTAGATTTTACATTTAGTATTTAAAATGTACAAGTTTTAACCAACTGGAAGGGTTTTAGAGAAGTTTCCTTTTGTTAGAATTAAAGTAACATCTGGGATTGGTACAACCATAATTATCATTTTATGGACACAACATTTTATTTTAACGCCAAAATTTTCATTGACTCTGTAATAGAAATAAAACCAACCAAATCATGTTTTGATATTCATATTCTGGAAGTTGTACTTACATATCACACAGACATTAAATGAGCCAAGGCAAGTGTGGACTAGCAAAAACATACCCTTTCATCATACAAGTATTTTTATTGAATCTTGTTGAAGTGAAATGAGAAGTATTGCAGAATGAAAAATGTGTTGAAACACAGACAAGAAGTTTTGAAATATGATTGTCTAACTTGTACATGAGGCATGTCTTGCTGAGTGAGAGTATTAGCAGCAACTTTCATTCAGCAACACAGGGCTTTGTAACAGACCTCATAATCTTGAACCATGGCCGTGTGGGGTTGAAATGCTAAAGTGCTGTCCCTTCTCTCCTAACCACCAGGCAGGAGGGCGTTTGCCAGAGGTATCAACTAATTTAACTGCATTGTCCCCTACACAGGCAGGTCTTCAGTAGACAGGCTTGGAACTGATGACACGCCATTACAGGTCCTTACCTGAACCACTAAGCTGCCACATGTCTTGCTAGTTCATGTTATAAAACTATTGTTAAAATACCACATTGAAAAACAATAGCCTTCTATTAAAACTAAAAAGATCAAACAAAAATCACTATCTGGGATATAAGGATCGTGGTGAGAATGTTTTGGATGATGCCAAATGTTGCTAAAATATTTGAGTATGTTAAATAATTTGAATAACAATGCATCAAATTCAGGTTTTGTTGTGATTTTGACAAGGAAATTTAAAATACATAGATTGAAATGAGTTGAAACTAATTCACAATTAGCTGGGAGAAACAGAATTGTATTTTCTGTTGATTTGTATCTTGGTCATTACGCACAGATTTAGCATCTTAAACATCTCAATGAAACACTGCCGTCAGAATTATTTAACCTGTTTTCTTCCAAACTGTTTGCATTTGCTTATGTATACATCACATTTCTGATGGAATCAGGAAATAAACAAAATCTCAATCAAAAGTAAAATTTTAAAAACCTATTAAAACAAAGATGATAAGGTCTGTGTGATAACACCCCAGTCCCATAAAATTGAAATTGGATCCTAATGTCTTTAATGATATCTTAATACTCTCTAATAATATTTGAAATAGCAGATAAATGTTGAAGAACAAACTACAATCTAGACAACGGAAGAACGCTGATGTTTATGTATCAAAAATCCATACCAAATCATCCCAGGTAACCAATAAGATTCTGCGATGAAAATATAAATCCAATGAAAAATTCATTTTTATTACTATTATTAATAATATCAAACACACAATTATACAATATACAATGATAATAATAAAAATTCACAAAAATATTAAAATATAATAAAATGATTGAAAGCTAAATCCTGGATAGACTTAAAATATTGGTAACCATATTATAATGCCAGTATTGCTTATCTTGACGATTGTCAACAGCAGCCCATGAGCACATAGTGCTTGCCGAGGTAAGTGAGCATTATTTCAATGTTCAAAAACGTAAAATTGTCTCCTTTCCCCTCAGCCTAAGAAACAAAAATTATTTAAGGAGGATGGTTTTCTACTACCTCCATCTTGTTTTCTTTGTAATTCAGGAAAACTTGATGTAGACCAGCACTGTCTCAAATTAAATACGAACCAGTATTATGATAATTTTCTGATAAAGGTCACTAAGTATCGGTGGCTTTGAGTGCTCTTTTCAACATTTCAAACCTCTGAAAGAGCTTTCTCTTAAACTGTTAAAAATATACAGCCTTCAATAAATATATTTTCCAGCTAATACTGTAAGATTAATTACTGCAAGTCTTATACATGAAAGAGTAAACTATGTTGGAAAAGAATTTAGCTATTTTATTGATATTAATGAACTTTTCTGTATGGCAGACTGACAGGTTTTAAGCATTTTCTCTCACCCTGACATGCTTGGGTTTAGGCTTCTAGGAAGACTACGCCGCTTCGAATAGGCAAGCACCAGGCGAATGAATAGCATGGTGAATATTGCTCTTTTATCTGGACAACCGTTCAGATGTGGCGACAACATATAGTTTGGCCTGAAGTCGACACATATTACATTTAGACATTCATGAATTCAGATCAATTTACAATTCTTCATTCTGCATTCAATCTATTTCCTTCTGCATTTATTCAATAAGACCTATTTAAAATTTAAATTTAAATTTAGAAAATTTAAAATAAGTTTTAATTTTAAATTTAAGACGTTATGAAAGGCATTTAAGGAGTGTGAGAGGCATTAAATTTAAAATTGTTTGTGAACATTTAAAATTTAAAATTTTGAAATTTTAAAATTTATGGGTTTTGAGAACATTTAAATTCAGGCATCAGGAAATTTCAAATTATTCCCAGTGAGAACATCCCATATGTATATCTCACTCGACTCATCAGAATCAAAATTTCTTTTTATTTTCCATATAGAAGAGTTTACGTTGTCCTATATATACATAAATAATGTTACACCCCACAATAAGACTTGCTCCATGGTATTTGTCTGAGGCACGTTGTTAGACACATACTCAACTATATTATTCAAGTAACCTACAATTTATTCTTCTTTTACAACTAGTTAGAATGATTATTTTTGATTTAATTCTCCTATAACTTTATTGATTCAGAATAAAAATGTTTTAGAATTACAGACTTTCATATAGCAAGAACTTTTGCTCTAATTATTTATAATTTATATTCCGATAGTGAATTTTACCTTGCTTCAAATCTATGGTAAAAATAGTATAATTACAAAATTTTCTATAATTAATAATTTATTTTAATATTTATTAAGTGTTTCGAATTAATATAGTTTATATTTCTTACAGTTTTATAAGAAGTTTTAAAAAAGGGACACACTATTTTATATTTTTATTCATTTGTTTTGGAATACTTTTTTTGTCGTCAGATTTATTTCTTTATACTTTATCGTATAGAAATTTTTTAGACGAATATATATTAAATTTATCTAATAAATGTTGATATTATTTTAGTAGCTAAATTCTAACGAATAATATTTTTCAACGTTTTTTTTTTCAAATTTCTTTAATTTTAGAAACCTTTGTTTTTGTAAGATTTGTATATTAAGCAGAAATTACTTAAGATAACATGTTTACCAGTAAAAGAGTCCGTTCGCAATTTTTTTATTTTTAAGTGCTGTTTAATTATTTTATCCTCCATGCTCTTTCATTAGATGCTAAATTTTTAACTATATCAAAAATAATTAAAATGTATGATTTTACAGTATTTTTATTGTAATATTCTTGCATTAAATCATTATTGTGTTCAATTATCACGAGAAATTTTTTAAAAATTAATCTCTCTATTGTCTAGTCTATTTTTAAAAGCAATCGTGTAAAATATTTACTGCTGTATAATTTTTTAGTTTATTGAACTAAGCAAACAGTAAATGAGAATGGCGCAGACAATTTATGAGCTCCTTTCTGAGTGGAAATTAAATTTTACTATTATATGCCTAGTACTAATTCATAAATTAATAACTTTATTTAAACAATACATGCTAAAGTTCGTTTATTAATGTAACAATTTCCGTTACATTGTACTTAAGCTAAATTTTACTTTAACTATTAAAAATGGTTTATTTAGACATTTTATCATAAATCAAATAGTAAACAAATAAACTTTGAATCTACCGCCTAAAAAATGAAAATATTGCTAAATATTAACTTAAATATACAAATAAAGCTCAGTACGATAAAAACTGATTCATAGAAGTAACAATATAAAAAAAAATTCTAATACTATTTTAAAATTAAGTTCGTTTTAATCTCTTCTCAGCTGAATGAATAGATATTATTAGAGGAATTATGTATTTGTTTTGCAAAAGAAACGGAGAGTGGGTGTATTATTAAAAAAGATGTTGAAAGATTATTAAAACATCTTTCTCACACACAGAATATCATTCTCATAATCCTTTCAGATTTATCTCCATATATTCGGAATATGAAATTTAGCGTAGCTTCTGCTCTCAAAAATTGTTTCAAGAAACGGTCTACTTGATAAAGCGTCTGCATTTCTGTGTGCTGTATTTTTATGGCATTGCAACTCAAGATTAATTTCCTAAAATCTTTGAATTGATTTAATTTCTTGATTTGTTCTGGATTGCTGAAACTGAACAGCTGCTTTAGAGAAGTATGGTCTGTCTGTTAGGGAAATTTTTGACTTATAAATATTGATGAAAATACCCTATAGTTTTAACTTTGCCATTTGCCAATAATGTTTTCCTTCATCTATTTTCTATTTCCTGCCCAGGATTCCTTCGTGGACCTGTAGAATCCCAAAATGTTATGATATATATATTTTTAATTGTAACATTTCTTAAGCAAATCTCAAGGCAGTACCACATGTACATAGTTACATGTTTTATCAGTTTGATCTTCATAGGAACTTTCTTTTATTTAAAATAAAATATTATCGTAAATTAGAGAGAAAGAAAAGTGGATAGGAACAAACCAAAAATTTCAGCTGTAAAATTATCTTTTCCATACGAGAAAATAAATAGTAATTAAAAATTAAACACGTTTTAACAACCAATTAATGCAAGTTTGTCACCTTTAATTATGTTTCAAACAATTATTAATCTCATAGAGATGAGGTAGATAGATGAATATGAATATGAATAGTATTTTGGTGTTGCTTTCTTTTTTATGGTAAAGTGAATGTAAAATTCCAAACAATTACAGTTAAAAAATTTTTAATTTATAGTTATGTATCTCTACGAGGGAAGGATGTGCGGCTAGAGCGCAAGTCGCACTCGAGTTATGTGGACGGGAGATTGTACCAACTTTGGTTAGTATACAGAATAATATTATAAATACTAATCTTATATATTTTTCAGTGTTTCATAAATACCAATAGCATTTTTTCAAGACGACAAGCTCATTTTGTTACCAGGTTAAAAATATTACACCCTGTGATTTGATTTTTTTTCTATCCATAGAAAAAATAATCATAAAATAGTTTACGTAAGCATATTCCCAGCTGCAAGCTGGTGCCATAATTTTTCTTACGTACATAATTCATCAAAATAACAATTATTTCGCTTCACTTAACCATATGATTTCAACATCTCTATTATTTTTTCTTTATATTTGCCAGCTAACAGTATATGAGGACTCTTCTGTCTGTCTTTCTTTACCCACATTTGTGTCTATAGGTTTTATAATATATATATACATAATAATTTTTATTTTGAACTAGAGTCCAGGTCACCTCATAGTTTTTTAGATTAATTTATGGTATAATACTCTAAAAGATTTAGCTTTTTACTCAAATTCTAAGAGGGCGCTCAATGACTCCTCCAAATTTAACATTAGTAGATTTATAGAAATTTTAGCAACTAATTTATACGTAGGAAGTATTTTTAGTTTTGCAAAGAATGTTTTTTTTTTGTTTAAATTTAGTGTATATGTATGTAATGATTATGCATATGTGTACTTTGTTATAATCTCTGTAGTAGTTTGTTATTTGTGCTAATATATATATATATATATATATATATATATATATATAGCAAAATCAACACTAAACCAAAAAAATAACTGTAACACATAAAAATTTAATTTTACACTATTATGTTTCATTCCGATTCATATATTACTGCAATAGTTGAATATCTCAGAATTATAGTTCATGCAATACGCTTTAAAACTATGAACAGGAACACTGGTTATTTAAATAAAGCCTGCACTTTTCTGGAAAGAAATGTGAATTTAGCTTGCAATATCACATAATGAAATTATAAAAAAAACATTTACTTTATTTTTTGAGCCACCAAGCATTCCAATATTTAGAAGATTCAAAGCTGTTTAGAGAGGTTTTTTGAGGCCTAACCGTAGAGCCCTAGAACTAAATTGAGAAGCAATGATAGCTACAGATACAGCTGTAACATTTCTTAAGCGTTATATGGAAACCACTAAGTCTTTAATTTAAGATTCAGCTGTTTCCATATTAACTGTGCGTTCCAGATTATTACAACTCCATGTATTCCAAATTATTATAAACTAGCTTTCATGGCCCGGCGTTGCACGGGCTGTTACCGAGGGTATAACTTAATCCCCATGTTAATTTCCTCCTTTTATTCTAACGCCAACACTTTGGTGGGGGTTTGACGCGTACGATGTGAGTGCATGACCCGCGAGTGCGTGTCATGGCTTAACATTTTCCCTTCTTTTCACAAATTCTCAATCCTAGTACCACTGAAGACCCGCAGTGTAGGGGCGCGATGCACGTAAAATCTGTCGAGAGCACAAACGTCCTCTCGTTGGTGTGGTGGTGTAGTTAGGAGAGAGGGTGCCAGCTCAGGTGTCGTCCGCGTCACTTGACCATGGTTCAAAATTACGCTGACCGTCCCCAAAAGGACTCGTGTAGCTTAACAGTGGGACGTTAATATTCACTGAATTTTCACAAATTCAGCACTTCCAATATTATTTTTCAAAATTACTTTGATATCTTTATTTCTTTCTTCTCCGCTTAGCCCGGCGTTGCACGGGCTTTTACCGAGTGAATAACATCATCCCCATGGAAATTTCTTGTTTCCCTCAGGCCGATAGCACTTGTGTGTGTGTGTGTGTGTGCATTCGCGCGATGTGAGTGATTTCTTTAACTATGTCATAAAAACTCCCTTTTTCGAAATTTGCTCTTGCGTTGGTGTGGTGTGGTAATTCTTAAAGATGGGTGAAAGCTCAGGTGTCGTCCTCGTCACTTGAGCATGGTTGAAAATTTCGAGGTCCAACACCAAAAACCCCCGAATAGGCAAACAGTGCGAATTTAAAAATCACCCACTCACTTTCCAATTCTTTCGTTTTACCGAGTGAATAACTTCATCCCCATGGGAATTTCGTGTTTCCCTCAGGCCGATAGCACTTGTGTGTGTGTGTATGCGCGCGAGGTGAGTGATTTCTTTAACTATGTCATAAAAACTTTCTTTTTCGAAATTTATTCTTGCGTTGGTGTGGTGTGGTAATTATTAAAGATGGGTGAAAGCTCAGGTGTCGTCCTCGTCACTTGAGAATGGTTGAAAATTTCGAAGTCCGTCACCAAAAATTCTCGAATAGGCTAACAGGGTGAATTTTAAAATCCCCCACTCACTTTCCAATTCTTTCGTTGCAATTTTTTATTTCCCGGAAACGAAAATGTAGCCTTTTTAAAAATACTTGTATGCTGAAAAAAAGACAGAAAGTATAAATTTTTCAAATTACAAAATTTCACTACTATTTTAATTCTTGGAGTAAAATTGTGAGGATTTTTTGAAATATTCGACTCGGGGGGGGGGGAGTTTCATGCAATTACCTTAAAAAAGAAGAAATTATTAAATGATTGATTTAAGTATTTTGAGTGTTTTATTAAAATTTGTTCAAAAAAGTTTTTGGCTTTTTTTTAAAATCACTGATTCTAAAAGTTTTAAAAATCAGTTTTATTTAAAAGTAACGATGTTGATTCATTTTAGAAAAAATCATAAATTATGCAAAATATCTTTGTTTTGTAAAAAAAAAAATGTTTTTTTTTAATTATTAAAAAAAAAAGATAGTTTTCGGCATTTTATTTTTTTAATCAGTGATTCTAAATATCAATTAATTTTTTAAAATTCATTTTCTTTTTAATTCATCGATATTTATATAATACAAAACTATAACTTATTAATATTTTTACATTAAAATTGATTAAAAATGTTCATTTAGCAATTAATTGTGACATTCCGTTTGCTTAAATAATGACAGCACTGAAAATTTACGTGGGAAAAATAAACAGAAATGAAAGCTTCTTGTTAGGAATTGTTGAAAAAGATAGAAATTACTTTGAATGATTAAAAATCAGAAAAAAACCTTTTTGAAGGCAAAAAAAAAAAAAAAAAAAAAAAATTAAAAGTAGATCAAAATAACAGAGGACCATGTTAAAATAAGAGTATTTATCAGTAAAATTAATTTACGTGGGAAAAATAAGCAGAAATGAAAAAACCCAGATCCTGGATTCGAACTCGGAGCGACACGATATCACTCCGTCGATCCGCTATGATTCCAGCGTGCTACCAAATGCGCAACAAAAACCCGTAGCAGAAAGTGAAAATAGGCATTAATTATAAATGGAAGGTAAAAATTGAAAGTAATTTTTTATTGAAGAGGGGATATTCACACATAACGATTGAAAAATTTCGATTCACGATTACATTTAAATGTATTGCAAAAAAATTATTGATTTTTGATATTTTAATAAAAAGCAATTAATAATAAAGAATATATAATATAAACATAGCTTTTTTTCCCTAAGGAATTTATGCCTTTTTAACTGACTATTTCCGAAAAAAAATTTTCGAAATGGGCAAATTTTTCCTTTTTTTTTTACGGAATTATATGTCAAAAAAAAAAAGAAATATACATTAGGCATTATTTTGAAGTAAACTATAAGTTTTATGAAAGAGAACAAAAATTTCGATACTGATAAATATTTTAAATGAATCTCAGAAATGCATTTCATGCATTTTATCATCTTAATCTGACATATATAGTTATTTAATTTTGAAATTTATATAAAGAAAAATTGACGAAAATTAACGTTTTCACTCGCATTTTTTTTTTACTCGCCAAAGTTACTGATTTCCCCCTGTTTAAGGCAGAATTTTTTAGTCTAACCCTTGAGTTAGATGCGGTCGACGGCGAAACAGGTCAAAAGTCTTTGGCGCAAAGCTAATTTTCGACGCCAATGTTTGGCTAAATGTAAAATCGCGTATTTTAATTATTTTAAAATTCATTACCTTCATTTTTAGGGCATAATTTTTAAGTTAATGCTCTCAAACTTCACAAACTATTTGCAAAAATAACGTACTTTGAAATAAAAAATGTACAAAAACTACTGTTTAAGTTATTTCTCAGCAAAACAGCAGTTTACGAAAATCACAAAATGTTTTTTAAAATCCGTAAATTTAAAGCAATTTTTTCAATCTTCGTATATGTTACGGATAATATCGCTTTACAGACGGAAAAAAAGTTTCGTGCAATAATTTTAATAAATAACGAAATTATTCAATGTCGAGTAAAAATTTTGAGTAATTTTTAAAAAATCGCAGAAAAAAAGTTTTAGCCATTTTATTTTTTAAATGAATGGATCTAAAGGAGAAAGACTTGAAGTTAATTAGTGTAGATTATCGATTTAATAACACGAAAAAAATTTATACCCAACGATATAGAAATAATTTTCATAAAAACGCATCAGTTTTAACACTATTTTAAAAAATTCGAAAAAAATAGAAATATCGTTATCTTACAAAAAAAATTATACCGTATCGTGGCGAAATAAATGATCTTTCCGATTCTGTAATTATTTTTTGTCTGATTTCAACACCGAAAATTGGATGACAATTTTAAAATGGTGGAAACGTAAGATTACCGCTCGGCCGAAACGGAATGGAAATTCCGCCAAGTAAACAACTGGCAGGAGTAAAACAATTAGGCGTTTTAAGGTTTTTAATTAATATCTTTTTAACTAATTACAATATCGGAATATAAATAGGCAATACGGCTTCCCCGGAAAATTCCCGATCTTTTGGTACCTTCCGCGACTTTCTGCGTGGTACGGTTCGTGAGAAGATAGAAGCACATACATACATACATACATAGATAGATAGATACGTTTGTTTACCTTCGGATTTTAATAGTGTAAGATAATTTATTGATTGTTTTAGGTTTTTTCCAAGCACAAAAACACTTCGTCGAGCATAAGAACCAATTCCCGTTGCTCGATTGTTGTCTAAATTACAGTAAACTTTAAAGATAAATTTATTTTGAGGTCAGCGAAATGGTTTTAATCTAGCAAAGACAGAAAAAAGGCACTTTTTAAGATGTGTACATTTGTATACAAATGTATGTTAGAAATACAACTTATACGATTAAAGCCCCTGAAAAAAAATTATGTTTTAGCAAAATCCTGGAAGTTATCTATCAACAGGTAAAAATATTGCATTTTCTGCGAAGAAAGTATTGGAGTGTCATATGTGATATTCATCTGATGAATTGACAAGGTTTTCTCTCTTTTCTCTTTGAGTTTAAATAGAAGAAAAACAAAACAAAAAATGGCATGTAAAATATTTATGGCATGTATGTTAATGGCATGTATGTAAACGTTCGGGAAGCGTAATGTAATAAGTAAAATTAAAATTTTCATAGAAAATGTCAAGTGTATATACTTGTGTAATACAAGTATACACAAGTATATACTTGACATTATACATGTGTACATATATAATGTCAAGTGTCAGACTTCCTGATAAGGAAAACAGCAGAGTTCTTGTCTCTTGTGAATGCAGGCTAATAATTGTTAACATTTTCTCTCGATAATTGAAATGACTATACTAACCTTCAACATTTATATACTGTTAACGGTAATACAATGCAAGACAGTAAACTAATTTAAGATTTCTATAAAATCATAGCAAATGATGAAGATAAAAATTAATTCTTTGTACGGGTGCCAGAATCAAGCATCAAAGACATTCCATCAGAAACTACGATAGAAACAGTTTCAGACACTCTTTTGCAATACTTAATTATTTTTTTTTTACTTCTACTATTTATTTATTCTTTTTTTAAGAAATTATAAACAAAATATAAATGCAAATTATCGCAGGTTATTTATTTTTTTTCAAAAATTATATAAAAATTATAATGGGATATACTAATTTATGGAGATTGGTAAAAGAAGGGTTGATCACACTTTTGCTGTTGAAACATACGTATGGAACTCTACCAGATTATTGCCCACAAGTCTAAAAAGTTGGAGAAGTAGCCTGGTGTAGAGTGAAACTCTACACAAGCGCGTTTTTCACGTAATGGAACAAAAGCGCTATTAGGACGCAAATTTCGTCTTCGTTCCATATTTTGTCTTACCTTTTTCTCAGCCAATAAGCAACCCATTGACCTCAAGATTTCGGCATTTCGTCGCATTTGTGCCCTAGATGAGCCGAATCATATTTAAATTTAATAATTTTTAATTTTTTTTTAAGTACAGTACATTATTTTCTGTTAGTAAAAAGTTCATTAGTTGCATTATTGTAAAATACAACATTTGAAAAACGCGCTAAAATTGCTTGACCATGCCAATGATTGATATCTTGTTTTTTAAATCTGCGGATGTATTTTTTTTCATGTACTCTTTTACACTCCTTTTTACATGTTTTTTAAACCATAATGAATTTAAATTATCTTTCGTGGGATTTTAATTCATTTAAATGATGGTCTTAAGCCCTTCAAAACAAAGCGTGATAATTTCTTCTTTAGCTTATCCTACTAAAGAGAAATATCCTTCTAGATACAATTGCATCGTTTCAAAATTGCAACATCGAATTATATTAAAGTAAGATGATGTCCTATTGCGTCATCCAATTATTCTGACCAATCACAGTTTTGTTAACAGAAATTATATGATTCTATAATCTTCCGGTCAACCGTTTGCCTGATTATCCCGAGTTATCTTGGGTTTGTATACATTGCAGTTAATTATTATTCCGAGAAAACTCGGTCGTAGCAGAATTTGTCAGTAAGATTAGTTTTATGATGGTTTTTCTCGGCCTGTAGGAAATGAAAGGAATTATTCAGCTTTGTTTGGACTATTTTTATACCTTTTTATAGCAATTTTTATAACTTATGTATTATCGCCAGGTTTGGCTGATTCGTTAGTAAAAAGGAAGTTTGATGTGTGGAACATTCCAATTGAATAGAAAAAAATTACCTTGAGATCTAAGGACAAAGAAATTAAAAAAGGGAGAATTTATTGGGTATCCCAGAGAGGGAAAGTAACTGTAATGAAATAGAAAAAATAAGAAGGATGTTAGTCTTATTTCCACAATGCATACAATTGAAACTCAGGATGAGACAAATAAATGCGGAGCGACAAAGTCTAGGCCTAAATGTGTAATTGACTACAATGACAAAAGGGATAGTGTAGGGTAGTAGGAGTTCACCTACTTCGATCATCTAAACAATTCCGAATGAAACTTATTGAAAAGCTAATGTCAGAAAATCATCGTGATGAGTTTGCTGCCACATCTGGAAGACCCAGCATTAGTCCTTCACTACTCAGGTTAACTTCAAGGCATTTTCCATATCTTATTCCTGCTGCTGAAAACATCAAATACAACGAGACAGTATACTCTGTGCTCCCCTAAAACAAATTCCAGAGTTCAGCCAGTAAGAAAAGGGACAAGATACCAGAATATAGAATGCCAGATATTTTGTTTTGTCCCTTGTTTCAAAACCAATCATACAAAAACTAACATTTAACTTTTTTTCCTTTTACCCGCGGTAACTCGGGATGGTAAACTAATGTTAAAACTAAATGCTTTTGCACCTATAATAAATTAAAAATTTAACTTAAAGCCTACATATTTTCTTTTGTTTCGTTTTCATTGTATTTAATAATAAAATTTTTAAAAAAATGTGATGACTTTTGCAGTTTCTTTCAAACAAATTTGTAAGGGAAGCGGTTAAGGAAATTATAAGAGCTGAGATATCTGGGGACGTAGAAAGTAACACTTTTGTCCCTTGCCTTTGATTGTCTGTGTTTCTGTTAATTTTTGTGGTTTTTTAACCAAAAAAAAATTTTGATTTCAAATAACAAAATGTTTCCTCGTCATTTCATCGACTGCAAGAAGGTAAAGGTAATCCCAGTACAATTCTTTAATTTAAATGAAATTGTCACATACATGTAAAAAGTTAAAATGGATTGAGAGTAGATTGAAGCTTCTTTTATAAATAATTATTGATAGGTCTGGTTAGAAGTTCAGTAACTATCAAAAACGTTCTAGTATTTTTAATTATTTATTCAGAACATAGTTTCATGAAAGTTTTCGGAAACGCAAAGAAAACATAATCTATTTGGCAGGAAAAAATTTAAAACTTCGGAACCAACTTATAAAGTATATATTTTGAAATTAATCTCAAAATACGCATTTCGGAACATTTTTCAACCAATCAAGCCCAATATTACGATTTTTAACCCATCAGAAAACATTTCTTAAATGTTGTGTAAGATAACTTTTGAAGTTCTTCTTAAGACTGCTTAAAAGAAATACAGTCGAAGATGGATATAATGAGAAATATGATTCTCTTCAAACTACTGAGAAATAAACTATTTTTAGAATTCTCGGAAATCATTTGTTGTTTTAAACTGAAAAACATCTCTGAGAATTAGTATCGAAATTCAGAAATATACCACACTTCAGCTATTTAAAGTCTTGATAAAAAAAAGATATTCTTTTTGGATGAATATTAAAAGCAATTTCTTTTTCTTTTATCGCAATGTCATCAAGTACTGCTTGCATTTTTACGAATAAATAACCACACATGAAAGAAAAGGAAAGTTTCCTTATTGATATAAAAACTAATGATGAAATGTTCTTCTGACTTTACTTTTCTCCTTCTAATTTATTTCACATTTTCTGATTCACATATCTGAGCAAATACGAATGAAATAAAGGGATTTTTTTGTGAAAACTATTTTAAGTGGAGTTTTTGAAGAAAGAAGAAGTTTTGACTTTATTTCTGTGAAAAATCAAATTACAGAGTAAAATAAAATGAAATTAAAAATTAGAATAATATATGTGATTAAAAATTGAAAGAAGTTGATAAAACTCTGAAGAAGTAATAGAAAAAAATTACGTAACACAAAAGTATGGAATATAACAATTGGCATTATGCCTAAATGATTGGAACAGCATAAAAATATGTCAGCTTAAACCAGGGGTGGGCAACTTGTGGGTTGCCTCATTGTGGGAGTGGATCATATTGGAGGGCAGTACCTTTTAAAAATGGTTGTATTCATTATAAAAAACAATAAATGTTTTAAATAAAACAGCAGTTTTATTCAATTTATTCATTATGCTAGTTGCATGTTATCTAAAGCTGCATGAGCTTTTAATTTTAGAATCAGTTTAATTAGACAAATGTTCTCAATAATACTTTTCTACATATTTTTTTGATTTAGAAAAGAGATTGCTTGTTTAAATTCTCATGACAGCCCTCAAGTTCATGTCATCTTGTTGTTGTTTCAAATCCCGTTGGAGCAGGAAAGCCTACACCAAATCCATTTGACTTTTTTGAAGAATTTCACAAGCCAGATTGTGTTCTCCAAATGACTGCCCCAGGAAAATGCCCCAGCAGTCCAGAAAATTAGCTGGATAAGTAGGACGAGAGCAGGGACAGATAAATAAAGACTTTAACTCCTGCACAAAGGTCATACCAAGCAAAAGACCGCTTCTAAAGTGCGCCAAAACTGTCTGAAGAGCCCTGGATCTCCTGCACTGTACAGATAGGCCCGAACTCTTTGCTGCTTACCAGTGGCGAGCAGGAAGGTTTCGCTAATCAGGTTATTTTTAACTCTGTAAAGGGAATGAATTTCAGAATGACTCAAGACAGAGGAACTGGGGCCAAGTAGATCACAGCCCTTACCAGCACACTCATCAGAGGTCCTTCCCAGGAACACCCACATGCAACGGCGTCTACTAAAGACACACTTGCTTCTTTACCAAGCATATCCAATTTGGATATAATATCCAGATCCATACTGTTTATAATCTTTGGCAAATCCTTCAAATATTCGATGGAGCTCCTGCTGTTTGTCAGGATGCCGACTGTCCTTCTCAGAGTTGAGAGCATGATCGAGAGAACTTCTGATAGCCATGAGTTTCGATCTAAAGACGGATCAGTGGTCAGAGTTCCTGATGCTGATTTTAGCATAATTCCACGAGATTGTTACTAAATATCCCATTCCCTGTTCTACCCGTATCGAGACGGCTATCTTCTGTATAAATCTTCAAGGCCTGATCGTGTATTTCTTTTATGATTTTGTTGTACTTGCATCTATATTTATTCTTGTTGATCTTCATTGAAGAAACACTTTGCGTACTAATATTTTTTTTCAAATGGGGTTGCGCATTGGTATTTTAAACATTTGCAGACCTAGTACATTCCCCAGGAGTTGGTACCACTATTGCGCACTAATATATATCGATTAAAATATAAAGAACAATTCCTTCTATATGTGGCAATGAGATAACATAGCAAATGTAATTTAAACTAGATATTCTAACAATCCTGAAATATTTGTGAACACGTCCTCGAAACTCTGCAAATGATCTCTTCATAGAAACAATTTCATTTACTTTGTTTACCTAATAAAGGATTATACTTTCCTAATAGTGAAAAAATAGAAGACGAATTTTTAGTTGCACATGGGAAAGAAATCTTGGATCACTAAAGCGGATTTAATGACTTTGAACTATTGAAAAAAAAACAGTTTACGGGCTGCATGTGGCCCGTGGACAACTAGTTGCCCATGCCTGGCGTAAGCTATCATTGACTAATATATAAAATAAAACCAAAACTTGAACGTTTTAAAATAATGGTTTAATAATACCATGGAGAAACAAAATCAATTATCCTTTTTGAAATGTCTGTATAATTCAATAACTATCAAACAAATTCACACACATTTTCTACCGGAAAGCTCTGAAGTCTTGTTATTTAACACTATAGTACTGTAAAACCTTTTTAAAATTTATATTACAGTACGGACCAACTATTTTATGTTTTCTCGTTGTTAAAACAAAAATAGCAGTATTCATTCTTTTACTTTGGTGTACAAGGATATATGAATTGGACGGTTGAGTTGAAATTCATGGAATATCTGCCAATGGGATGAATTCGTCTTACACCATAGTCTCATAATAATGATATCCACGTGTTTTTAGCCAATCAACTCAAAATCTCGTGACTTCATAGTCACAAGACAAAAGCAATAATATGTTTCCAGTTAATTAGTTCGTGTGCTCCATTGTTGCCAACTTTTAATTTTTTAAGAAGATTTCTCTTAAAAAATACAAATTTTTCAACAACAATAGTACACATTTTTACCAAATTATAAAAGCTTAAATTTACCCAAGTTTTACGAATAGAACAACAAGCACAATTAATTTGATGTCTGTTTTGAATTCAACACTTGTTTGTATTTGTCATGTGACCGTCTTGAATCCAGCCCTTTAAGTAAGCTGTGGACCTTTTTGGCGTTTGGAGAAATTACTACATTGACCGGATATAAAACCGTCTGTCATAAAAATACTGTTTTATTCCATTAAATTATTACACTAAATTAGAGCTTCTTCGCATTTACGATTTAAAATGGATAACCATGCCTTGCCGCTTGTATGGAAACGTTTAAAGAATTTTTTTCCAATACTTAATTTTTATAAATAAACAATTTAATTTCTTTTGTATTGTGCATTTTGTGTTTGTTTAGAATCTGGCTTATGATTATGGATAATGTTTAACATGATGATACTTTTAACCATTAAATTTACGGAGCGTGTTGAATGTGAATATATTCCAGAAGTAATTTCTATGGTAGTCATATTTACCGCATGCTGAAAGAATATGGTTTAAATTATTTTTACTATACAGATTAAACAATTTGTTGCCAATTTGATGCAAAAAACAATGACAGAAAAATATCTGATTATTTAAAAAAATTAGTAAAATTTCTAAAAATTTAATCAAAAAAATTAAAAAATTTTTTTTTTGTTTTTCAAAAAATCTGTATTACATTTTTTAAAGTTCTTGTGAATGTTTTTGTTTCATTGATTTTTATTAAATATATTCTTAAGAATATAACGAAAATTCCTGCAGATAATTTGCTGGGACTTATTAATCTTCATCACTGCTTTCGAATGGTAGGTTTTATAATAAATCCAAAATCTCTTAAAGGCAGAGCTTCTTATGTCCAGAAAATTTTGGGAAGAGTGGAAAAAGTTATAGCACCTTGTAAACTTCCTATTATTGTTAAATCTCAGTGTTACACACAAATAAACTAAAATGTTACTTTTTGAATATATAACAGACATTTCCTTTAATTGTGTATCAAAAAAAGAAAGAAACTTAGATTCAAATTCCAAAATTTGTAAAAAGGATTAAAAAGAATAAAAAGGCAAAAATAAATGATACAAAAGAGAAAGGTTAAATAAGCATAACTCTATTACACTTTAGTAATGACGCTAAAACACAACGAAAAATAATAACCTACATGGACAAAAAATAAGCACTAAATTCTTTCTTTAACATCCAGTATATTTGAGGTACTTATGAGTACCCACAAAGCTATTTAACTATAAAATCAGTTGTATATACATTGCTTACTTAAAATATATAGTCAAATCGTTTTCTAAGGTCTTAACTAATATATATAAAAAAAGACAATTACGTTTTGACTTTAGCAACTTCTGCAGAATAAAAATGACAAGCTTGGTGATCCAATCAAAATGACAGCCGAAAACGATCAACTTCAGTTTTAAAACTATATATATTCGTATTCCTCTCTAAAATACTCATCATAGATTCCATGCTGCCATATATTCTGAATGAGTGGAATTAAAAGAGTTAGCCTGTTAAGTATCGTTAGAATATTCGCAAAAATGATTTTTCTATGTAATTTTGAAAAGTTAGTGACACTTTACCATCAGTAGGTAAAGGGTTAAAAAAGAATGCAAATAAAAAAATTGAAGACATAGAATATGAATGAAAAAACTTCTGATTGACTGATTGAGTGACACCAGCAACCTGAGAAACAACATTAGGGCTACTGGTAATGGCTCTCATAATTTTGAGTCTTGTTCAAATAATTCAAGTAACGATCAAATTTAAGTGTTTAATAATCCATCAACCAAGTTGGCTTATCAATTTCTTCACCTCAACACCATCTCTAGAAAGATCTTCTGAAATCAATAACTGTTACAGAAAATAAATGTAATGAATATTACAAATGTCTCTCTCTCTTATTTGAGATTAATTACACTTATTAGAAATCCATTTAATAACCTTACGACTCCCAAACGTATAATTTCGTAAAAATGCTCGCTTTTTTTATTAAAAAATAATCTTCATTAACTAGATAAATAATTCAAAGTTAATAGGATACAAAAAAGTTTTGAAGTGGAGATGCTCTATTTGCGTAATGTTAATCTAGTGAAAATAATTTTCTAATTTCTTCCCGCATTAACGGCACTTTGAAATTACTTTTTCTGACAAAATATTTTTTTTTTAAAAAAATGTACTCTTGGTATGAAGTTCCGTTTATTTCTTCCAAAATACCATCTTAACTTTGTTTTTTAAAAAATTATTTTCTTGAAACACATTTCTTTAATTTTTCTTCTTCATTTGTTTGTCTTCTTTTTTTTTTTTGTACAAAATTTGTAAAGTATATCACTTTGAATTTGTTTCGTTTCCTTTTTCTTTCTTAAGTAAATATTTTTTAAGTATTTTGTTTGGCGAGTAGTTTGTTTAGTATTCTTTTTTCTCCCTTCAGTGTAAATTTGATAATTGTAATTAAGGTGTTTTTAAGGTATTTTTATTGCTCTCTTTTTAAAAAAAAAACTCTCATATTAGCGACTTAGTCTATGGGCATTATCTTCAAAATCTGTTAAGTGTATCAAGGAAGTGAAGTTTGAAGTTATACACTAACGGGAAAAAAAACCCAATTCCAAGAAAAATTCAATGTAGAGTAACAAAATTTGAGTAAAGCAATTGTGTGTCTAGTTATTATGTTTAACTGATAAAATTTACCCGATCACAGGTTAGTTTAAGCTTAAGAAAATGCATTTCAAATGGAAAATGCTGTTTCATTAATAGCCGGTAAAACCTCTAAAATTTTTATTACAAGTCTACAAGGGTGTATGCGTTGTGTCATATAGGTACTGAATGTCACTTTGTGGTTTGGAGTTTGTGACGGGTGCTTACGCGTTTCACTAACCTTCTCTAAAATCTTTAAATATTTTATTTATATCAACCAATCTTCCGAGGGCAAAAAGTGTGACTTATGCAAACAAGATAGTTTCGGGTTTAGCGAGTTCGAAAAAGATATAAAAGGGAGAAATGAAATGAAGAGAAAGAGAGATACAGGATATACGAGGTTGATTAAGAAGGTGATTCTGAGAGATTAGTTTATCTAGTGGAAATATATTCGTGAGAAGACGATTGAAAAGTGTTCATTAATTCGGTTCGGACGGAACTGAAAGATATTAGGATTGAAGCCGCTCCTTAAAGCAATCCAGAATTAGGGAAACCTGCTTAAGAAAAAGGTATCAGTCAGTTATTTCATAAATTAGATATAAATGCGTAGTTTGATTGTATACGTTATTCTCCGTGGTTTCAGTTAGTATTCCGTCTTTCATAATCGGATTATTCTCGCACTCCACTGTAATTTGTTGATCTTATAGTTTGAATAATATTTGTGTATTTATCTATTAAGAAAAGTCAATAAATAAGATTGATTTATTAATTTAGTTGTAATTAATTATGGATCCAACATATTCAGATTTAGATAATACGTGAAAGGGAGTTAATAATCATAGGGGTAGCGAAAGGCTACGACAAGTTCCATGCTTGTTGTACTTGTTATGTTAATACTGCGACGGTCAGTGCTGGATTTGGATTATGCTGGACATATCGTCTAGTCATAAGTGCTCAATTGGAGACAGATGTGGTGATCCCGCAGTCCTGGGTAACTTGTCACACTCTATAGAGATTTTTCTGTTACAACAGTGGTGTTAGGAAGGCGTTATCCTGTTGGAAAACTCCCCTTCAATACTGTTCATGAATAACAGTACTAAAGGTTAAATTGTCAGAGTGACGTAAAAATTTGTACGTTATTTATAAGGCATGTAACCTCTTTTGAGATAAATGTAGGGGTAAGCAATTGAATTGAATTATGTAAAGAATTTTATATACAATTTCCTTAGATATAAAATAATAGTATAGTTATGAAAGAGACTTATATCTATAAAAAGTTCCAGGCTCTTTTTGTAAGAATACGAATTTTTACTGGGTAATAGGTGGGCTCAAACACCAACATGATACTGGAATTCCTACGAACGGTATCCAATACATTTTATTCTAAGCATATAATAAAATGTGTTGGATTCCATGGCATGCTCTCACTATGCCTATTCCCTCGTAAAAAGGTGCATACCTGGGCAGTGACAGCTTACAGGATAGGGTATTGCATGTCTGTTTCCTTAAATTCTCTTTTGGACATCGCCGCCAAGCATAGAACAAAGACGTTTCCAACCATGGTTTGTGAGGCAAATCAGAATGCTTGTGGTGCCCCCTACCTCTCCTTTAAGTTTGTGTTAATGATCCTGAAAATATATATTTGTATACACTCAAGAGCCAAAACATTATAACCACCTGTCAAAAACCAGTTGACCTACCGTTAGCGAGCAACACAGCTTCAACCCGCCTTAGCATGGATGCCACAAGTCCTTGGTAGATGGTTTTAGACAGATTGTACTAGGTGTTTAAGCAACGGTCACGCTAATCCGAGATATTGCGAATTGGTGGTCTTTGAACTCTGAGCTGCCGTCCCATGACATCCCAAACGTGTTCTATCGGATTGAGATCTGGAGAGTTAGGCGGTCAGGACATTAACTGGAATTCCGCATCATGTTCCTGGAACCACTCCAACACAATTTTAGCCTTGTGACAAGGGGCGTTGTCCTATTAAAACATTCTATTTCCAGATGGAAAAACAGAGGCCATGTAAAGGTGCAACTGGTCTGCAATGATGTTCAGATACCCTGTAGCATTCATGGTCAGCTCTACCACAAACACGGGTCCCAGATAAGCCCAAGAGAATGTTCCCCAAAGCATAATACCGCCACCACCAGCCTGTGAATGACCTACTGTACACTGAGGGAGCAACTGTTCGCCTGGAAGATGGCGTATCCTTACACAGTCATCAGCGTGATGAATGACGAACCATGATTCATCTGACCAGGCAAATCTCTTCCACTGATCCATGGCAAGTCGCGATGTTCCCGGGCACAGCACAGGCGCAGTTGGCAATGACGCTTGGTCAGCAAAGGCACACGAGTGGGACGTTTGCTGCGAAGCCCCATATCCAACAGTGTCCTCTGAACAGTGTGTTCCGATACTATTATACTTGGCCCTGCATTGTATTGGGCTGTCAACTGAGCCACTGTCTGGCTCCGGTTTGCTTAACCATGCGAGACAGTCTCCGACGACCTTTTTCTTTGATAGTGTGTGGACGTCCAACGCCCTGTCATCTACTGCTGTTTTCACCGCCATTCATCCCCTTTGCATAAGTACTAACAACTGTAGATCGTGAACAACCCACGAGTCGTGCATTTTCGGAAATACTTGTTTCGAGCCTTCAGGCCATTACAATATGCCCTCTATCAAAGTTGCTTAGATCTGAAGCCTTTCTCATCACACACAGAAGTAAGAGAAAGAATAATTTTTCAGACTCTCCAGCAGCAGTTAAATACCACATCCACCTGATCACGTGTCTTCCATGTTATCCAGGCGAGTTCATTGCAAAATGTAGGGGTGGTCATAATGTTTTGGCTCTCGAGTGTATGTAAAAGTATGTTAGCGTATGTCAATGTTTCAAATGTCCAAGTTAAATGTTTATTAATCACGAACATTTGTAACAAACTGTATTCTATTTGAATTAAAGGAAATTCCTTTAAAAGTTTCCTCATCTCAAAGAGAAAATTTCACCAATATTAGAGAAAAATCTATTAAAAATTGCTTATGTTGGTCAATAGCCTTTTCTTTCAAATAAGTTTGAATAATTTTCTTAATTGCAAAGCTAAATAGACTGGACAAATACTTTTAATGTCTCTTTCAAGAATTTAAATTTAAATAGTTAATTTTGATTAACTTTGTTCTGAAAAAAATAGGCATTTTTTTAAATTAATATGTAAAAATCAAAGTGGGAGATTTACCGAAGAAGAAAAAAGCTAATTTGAGCTGACTATTTACTTTTTATACTTCAAGGGGGAGAAAAAAAAGATTTACTTTTCTCTTTTTAAAAAAACAAACAAACACTCTACTTAATAATTATAGTATGTTGCTGCGAAGGGAAAAAAATTAAAATACTAGAAAAAACAAGCTTCGCATTACAATATTTAAAAAAATGTCTCATTCTTTTATTTGAAGTAATTAGCGCATTACTAATAGATAATTGTAAAACAAAATGTACCTTTTAATATTTTCTGCACTTCTAACTGAGTTAAACACACCATTTGTTACTATTGCTTGTACACCAATCAAGACTATATTATTTTATTAAATTAGCCTACAAGGCAGTAAATTAGTTTATAAAATTTTATCCCTTACGTATGACTTTATTTTCTAAATAAGTACATAAAACTAAACTTAATTTCAATGGGGTTTTTTTAACTGTGCTCAAAGGTTTCTGATTTATGTGAGTCTTAAAAAAATAGATCATTGAAATGAAATTAGCCCTTTTGAATGTTTGACAATCAAAATATTTTTGCCGGATGGGAGGCGTAGCTGATTGGTCCTTGTACGACCAAGTTTTCGGGTTTGACCCAAGCCCATGTCTGTGGATTTTTTTGACGCAAAAGTTCCATGTCGTCCATGTCGTATGATTATGCAGCATGTTGAAGATACCTAGAGAGCCTGTTTGGCTTGAGTGCTCTCGGCAAAATTAAATTGTTGTACAATTGTGTATTGTTAGAGCTCAGGTGCCTCACTCTGGGGAGAAAACTGGACGTCTCTCAAATCTACATTTTGGAAATTAATATCCACCAATATGGCATCACACTAATAAGAGATATTAGCTCCCGGAGATGTACTAGGACTGCAATATTATTTACCAAACCACATTCCCATTTAAAAATAATAAAAAACAATTACTTTTATATGAAATATTTTTCAGAGTGTTTTATCACTCTCAATATTTAGTTATTTACAAGTTCGAGAAGTTTAATGAAATTGAGTTAAAAATGTCAAACTTACATACTTGTGAAGATAGGTAATATATTGCACATTTTTAAAAGTCTTAACTCTTTCCATTCGAGAAAAAAAACATCCAAAATTCCATGGCATTGCCTTTAAATTCAAAATCAAATTATAACTTTTAATCGACTCTAGGGACTGTAAGCTAGTTTGAAATATTTAGTACATGTTTCAAATGATATACACTGCTGAAAATTAAAAAAAAAATATTGTATTTTTTTATATTTGAATTAAAAATAAAATTTAAAAAAAACTATAAAGGAAATAATTTTACACAAATAATATAAAATAAGTTAATAGTCGGAAAAACTTGAAGTGTTAATTAAAGTGTTAAATGGTGGTAGATTTATTTATTTATTTTTTAATTTATCATTGACACACCATGCATTTTAGTATGTGGTTATAAATATTTTTTATATAATTATAGTTTTATACAAAGATTGTTAGCTCAAAATGCTTTGGAGTGATCATTTTGTCTGTTTTACCCTTTTTACCAAACTGCATTACAGTATACTTAAAGAAAAAGATGTTCATTGTGGGGAGACATGCATATTTATAGGTTGCAAGGATGCGTTCCTATATTAAATCTAGTACCAATATGTTTTTACTTTACTTAGTATTATTTTCTCTTCTATCCAATTTTAATACTCATACCATTATTTTTTTACTGCTCGAAAATGGTTTTTACAAATATGGTTCGAAATGAAATTAATTGCCCTCTTAAATTTGCTTTCACGTTTTCTTTAAGATGGTCAAAAGTCTTCGAAGAATGTTTCAACATATTTAGAAGCCTTTTCTATAGAATTAAGTTCTGTTTTGAATTATAAATAATCTTCTGATTCTGTAATCGTAAAACATACCGAAGAAATACCAGCAAATGCCATATACAAAAGTGTTTTTGTAATCTTCTTTTTGTACTCGTAAAGAGTAATCGTACTTTTTTTTTTAAATACTTGCCCAGCGTTTCTCAAACTGTAGGGTAGGCAACCCTTGGGGAGGGGGCATGATAACCCTATATGGGGACTGGAGCATATCCAAAACTCGAAAATAAAAGATTATTTTTAAAAAATGTTAATTTACTGAAAGGAAGCAAAACAAAACACATATGACATAATAAAAAATATAAAATATGCAATTACAATGACATAATATATTTATAAATATATCAAAACTACTCGATGTATTTGATCATTAATTTATCAATACTAAGTTAAAAACAAGTTTAACCCCTTCTCTGTCGGATTTTTTTTCGAATTTCCGGTCCAAAAAAAAAACTTTTTTTTTTATTGCTGAAATTTAATATGTACTCTAGTCTAAATTTAAAAATGCAATTTTTTTTGGTCAGAAAGCAGTTTTTTCTAGACTTACGGGTGGTCCAATATATTATATTTCGTCTACTGATCTCCAGTTTCCACTGCAATGCATCAAGATTTAGGCTTAAGAAAATATACTCTGATACTATATTTATTTATGTTATTGCTTTGAGGTTAATATTTGAGAAATAAAAGTAACACAAAAAATATGTACATAAAAAAAAACTATTAAAATTATGTAAAAAATATTTCGGAAGAAAGGGGTAAACAATTTTTCATCATTTGACCAATACCACTGTTCAACTGGCTTTTTTACTATGCCCTGCATGATCCAAATACACAATAAAATTCTGACCTCTTCCTTACAAGTTGCACGCCATTCCCGCTGCTTTGAATGCATTTTAGATTTCTGGGAATGAAAGCATTGTTCAGCAGTATACATTAGTTTCCTCCACTATCAGCTGGAACATAGAACCATCGAAAAAATATTCAAAATATTGAATCAAATTATCATTACTAAAGTTTACCAATATTCCAGGGTTTTCTGTAAAATCAAAGCGAGGAGTAGCAGGACACACTGTATTCTCTTCTACCCACATCCTCGCTGAGCTTATATCATCATCTTCAGATTCACTAGACTCAGAAAAAATATCATCAGTTGATAAATCAGAGCTATCATCTTCCGAATTAGAAATATTAAATTCACTGTCCTCAGACTCACTCTCCGAATCCATCATAAAAGCAATTTTGACGTGTAAAAATTACACTAGCGAGAACGAATTTATAGAAAGTACAAAATGATTCTGTTTTGGTTCGAGCGGGAAATCTTGCTTGGAAAATTGTGAAAAAAGTAGTACTAGTTGCGCCAACTCTTAGAAATATTCGGAAATACAAAAAATAATCGCAGGATTCACAGAGGCGTCTACGTAGCGACCAATTCAATTTTAGTGATGCAATTTTTTCCTTCGTCGCATGCAACGCCGACTATAAGGGCACGAAATTGCCAAACGTATGAGATACGATGCCGACAGAGAAGGGATTAATAATTACTAGTGACTCTCATGGATTTATTATATACAAAATTTAATACTTGTACGGTTTACAATTAAAGTCGTATTGCAGGTTTAGCGTCAAAGTATAGTATTATTGAATTATATACATTGTTATTGTATGGAGTAGGGCATGATGAAAATTATGATTGAAAACTGGGTCTCAAATGTTGAAAGTTTTAGAAGCACTGTACAAGCCGTATCCATGTAGAAACAAATGCTTCAGAAGGTAATAAAGCAAAACAACGAAAACATACGCATTTATGCAGATTTATAGAAATGCGAACCGATTTTTCTTTTGTTTTGGGTATAATTTAAATTTGTACAATTATAATTACAGAAATTCTTTGAAATTTCACAAGAACAGTTATAATTTTCAATTGATGTCAGTAAACTGAAAACAAAGATTGTGTGAAACAAATTTCAGTTTAACGAGTCGAGTACTTGAAAAAAATTTTCACAGCTAATGTCAAATCGAAACGCAAGCATTTATTGAATATAGGAAAGAAGTCGAAATTAAGCAAAATGGGTAACGAGCACACAGTATAGACCAAAACAAAATTTACGCATTTAAAGCGGGAATAATTTACCACATTCCTCTTTATTTATTTATTTTTTTTATCTAGCTCCATGGGAGTATCACATATTTTTTTTATATTTAGAAATAATATGCATGGTAATTTAACAAAAGTTATTTAAAAAAAGAGGTGTCGAAAATGTTTTAAAATAAAAATTAGAAGCTCAATAAAAATAGAATTTTTCAAAAAGTTTTGGAAAATGAAGGCTAATGAAAGGGAATATTTTTATTGATTATATCATTTTATATATACTTAAATTTTTTTCTCAATTCAAAAGTACCAGAACTTTCCAGTTTTTCCTATATTATAAATTGTTAGTAAACCTTTACCTTGGTCTTTGTAAGACCTTTTATAAAAATCTTTTTTTGCCACGATTTTTTAAAGGTACAAAATGTGCTATATTAAACAGAATTTTCTTTAAAAAACTACTTTTTACGAACTTAAAAAAAAAAAAATTGGCAGTTGTAGAGACTGCCGATAGAAGTGAAAACTTAGAACTTTTGGTACTAAAATTTGAAATTTCATAATGTTTGAATTAAAATTATCAACATTAATCTGGTTTTCATATCTATTGACACTCCGAGCAACAACTAAATGCATGTTTATATGTTTTTTTTTATTATTTAAATATATTACGGGCTGTACAAGATCAAGACAAAATATAAATAAAATTCAATTGAAATAACAATTAATATACAATCATATTATTTATGGATAGTATTTGTATTTACTTAAATTTCAATGTTCTTGATTTTTAACATTATTTTAATTGTTTGCATCATTGTCATCATTAATTTCAACAATACTTAGACTTTTTTACTTTCAATTACTTCATTTTATTCTAAAAAAATACAATGGGCTTATGGTGACTAAAGTAAGAAAGGAAAATGTTTGATTCAAATTTATGTAAGTATCGCGTAAAAACCGGAGATGAAGTTCTTGAGCCTTATGTTCGCTTGTTTCGAGGTGCTGTCGGTCCTGACTTCAAATTCATGGATGATAATGCGCCATGTCACCGAGCGGTGCTGATTGATGACTTCCTTGAAACGGAAAACATCCAGCGCATGTCATGGCCTGCGAACTCCCCTGATTTAAATCATATCAAGCATGTATGGGATATGCTCGGGAGACAAATTACAGCCCTTTCGCACCCACCAAGCTCCGTTACAGAACTGAGGAGAGCTCTCCAAGAAGATTGGAACCGTTTGAGCCCACAACTCATTCATCATCTCATAGCAAGTATGGTAAATCGCTGTGCAACGTGCCTGGTTGTCAGAAGTGACCACACGCCTTATTAAACTGCAGCATCAGTATTTTATTCAATGTTTTGTTTCATTTTTTCTTTAAAGTGTGAATCCTTGCTATGCTCAGTTTTCTTTCAAACTGCTACTTTGGATAATAAAATTAATTATTATCATTCTTTTGATTTGCTTCCTTATTTTATAACCATTTTACAGCTCGCATATCACATTTCCCGCCATTCTGATTTACAGTTCCTTCTTTATTCACATAATTATCAATTATGCTTAACTTTTGGACACCAGTGTAATTCTCTAGGATGCTTGCGATCGTTTTCGTAGACAAAATTATAATAAGTACCTCCCTGTGATTTGTGAATAGTCATTGCCAAAGCGGAAATAAGGGGGAAATGTTAAGGATCTAAGCAAATATGAAAAACGGATATTTAAAATAACCCTAATTCCCTGACAATGTTTTTTCGTAAATTTCTAATTTGTCAATCGAATGATATAAAATTATAGTTAATCATTTTGCAAAAAATAGAAGAGCATATATTTTATTTTTGGCAATTTAAATTCATAAATAATGATTTCGAAATATTAAATTTTTAAATAAAACAAAATATTTAATGAAATTAAAGTCGGAGCCGTTTTCATTATTTTAAACTAAAGATTTTAATGATATAAGGTAATAAACTATAATTTTGCATTAATAACCATATTTTAAACTTCAACGCGTTAATCTTGAATTATTATTAGATTTTATAAAATTTTTAATTTCAATATCCACGATAAAATTATGATTGAACAACTAGAAGTCTGTTTGACCAAGGTAGTAAGAAAACGTCTAAGCCACTGTTAAATACTAATCCGGATTGCGTGATGCATTGCAGAGGTCAAATATTAGAAAATAAATAATACAAAATGTTCAAACGCCAGAATAAATACGAAGATATAAAATAATTTTTAAAAAAAATTCATACGCCAAAATAAATGCGAGTATTTAAAATAATTTTTGTTATTCATTTTTTATCTTAAAAATATTAGTATATTTATTTAGTACTCACTATTGTACTGGAAACGGTTCTTCAATTAAACGATTCATATAATAATCAAACAAAAACACTATTTTAATAATGCACAGTATATACACATTAAACTTTTGACTAAATCCATTCAATTTCACTTATAAGGCATACACAGCACTATACGTCAGCTGTATAGCTGCTGATATTCTGCTATAAGCATATCTGTGACGCGAGCGCACGAGATTTCACCCTATCCAAAAAGTGTGCAAGGCGAACAGCACACTGCGCGTGCTCCAGTAAGAGCATGTCGGTGACGCGAACCCATAAGATTTTCCCCTACCAAAAAGTGCCGAACGCCGTTAAAGAAGTTTTCACTTCAAAAATCCTATATATATATATATATATATATATACAATATTCAACCTGTTAAAATACTTTTTTCGTTTTTCTTAACACGTGAATACTATATCAAGTAAAATATCTCCAACTATCGTCAGAATTCGTAATCTCTCACCTCATTGGTCGATAGCGTCTCGTAGCAGGCGATCGTCAGCCGCTTTCAAATTGCTTCATAAATCAACAAGAAATATTTTTCAGAGCTGTAAGCGACAGTCACAACTTTTCAGAATTAAAAACATGATTGGTCGAATTCTTGTGACGTAAGCTATTCCGAAGTTCATATTTTACGGTTACATGCCCTTCCTGTGGAAATAAATTTGACATATATATTTTTTACTTTTTATGCTCTGATGAATTTCTCGATGCGTAACAAAGAATTTCAAAATATTAGGTAAAGAGACTCGGAAAAAAAAAAAGAGTCTGGAATAAATTTTTAGTAGTTTTGCACTTCTTGAGTTACTGAATAATTCTGAATAATTTAAGAAAAACGGGAATTTTTTAAAAAACTTTTTTTTAATTCTTATTTGAAGGAATTTTATTTAAAAGTCACAACTTTTTCCCAAATACTAAAAATATTTGTAAAGTATAAACAAATTTTAAGTAAAGTGAAATAGGTTATGTCATAGGCATAAACAGAAAAAGAATATTTTATATTAAGAATTAATCATCAAGTAACTAAAGGATTAAACCAGTTTTCAAGCACATATTTAACTAATAACTAAAACATCGTTCAGAAGAGAAAATAAAAAGTCGTATAAAATAAATTGTACTTAACAAATTATATTTGTTAAATTGAGTTAATTTAACTATATGAATTATATGTAATAGATTAATTTAGAAAGAACAATTTTTTAACATGAATCATTTTATTTGCAAGTACATTATTTATAATTTTTACTTGTTTCAGTTCGTTAACCAGGCACTTCACGCGCAGGGTACGTCATACCAACCGCCTAACTTTTTTCAAGCCTCCATCTAAACCGTTTTCGGAAAATGAATAATTTCTTGTGTAGCTGACTTTAAGGTCATATCCTTTGAGTGGCCCTAACTTATAGGGTGAATTCTAAAGGTATATTTTCGGATACTGACAATTCGGGTATGTCATACCCTGCGCGTGAATCGTCGTTACAGTTCTAAATAAATGAGTACGCTTTAAAGGGTGTTACCTACCATTCTATTATATAGGCTATAGGTAGTGACTAATGTAGTAGTTATGATTGATGTAGGCGAAATGAAGAGAGAGAGAGAGAGAGAGAGAAATTGTTAAGAAATTGAATACAGTTCATCGATTTCATTTATTAATAGGATGATTTTGGGTGAGTTTTTGATGATTTATGTAATCTGCTTTGATGTTGTTAGGTATTTAATTTTTGAATATACTACGTTCTTGATTTGAACTTTCAAACTTTTGAGGTTTTTTTCATTCTTTACAACCATTTCAAAGATCGGTGCATAATCTTTGATGTTTTATGGTTGTTTTATTATGCACTTAGTTGTCTTAGCATTTTAACATTTTTATGTTATATCTATCAGATTGCAATGGCGAATAGTTTAATTTTTTAGGTATTAAAAACAGTTTTTTAAATTTTATTTTTTTGAGAATTTGAATATTTCCAGATTAGTTTACCAAGTTGCAATAGGGGGAGAAGGTTGGCGCCATCAAACTAGTTTAACCCCGCTTATCGGTCCTAAGTCCGAGGTTGCACTTGGATATTTTATAAATTTTAATTTTGTTTGAAAATGTTGGATCTTCATTATTTTTATTCGACATTGATATTTTGAAATGGGATATTGTATTCTAGGATTCATATGGTTTCGAATTTTTGCTTGATTATAATTGTGTGATTTATTTATATATATTTAAATATATTTAAATATATATATATATATATATATTCCGTCCATTTACATATATAAACCATGAGTCTTGTAACACAGCTATTAAAAACACCAAGTCATTCACAGAGGAAAATACAGCCGGTTCATAGAACGTATTTTGGAAGACAAGTGATCGATTGGAGACCTCAGTCACCCCAAGTACCTTAAGATTGCAAGAAACGTTTAACATTCCCAAAAAAGAGGAAGATATGTGACAAATACATTTTGTATGTTATGAAGACTGTCATATAGGAGAATACTGACGAGATCACTGTTAACAAATGAACAGGTTTCCTAGAATAATAGATTTCGGGAGCCTGGGTCGACTCTGTGCCCCACTCGAGCGCTTCCGGGTGCCAGGTTAACAGTTAATAAATCAGTAATCAACATATATAAATTAATTTATTATAACATATGTAAATTTCGAAATTCCAAAAATTTATCTAATACCTGTTTTGACTTTTGGTCTTAAAATTAATCTGTTTAGTCATTTTAAATTAGGCGAAATAATAGAATGCAATTGGATGCGATGCTATGTTTTTCTATTTTATAATTTATTTTTAATTTGCATCTCATTAAATTCATTATATTTCCATAATTGATCGAAATGTGATGGGATATATCAGGAATGTTATGTGTTTTGACGCTATCTGCTTGATAAACTTTAAGGTTAGGTATAGGACATTGAAACAGTAAATCATGTTATAGAAATGTAAGGGAGCAAGTGACGGGGTGAGGCACAAACACAAAAAATATGAGACGAAAGGAAAGACAAAGTGTTTATTGAAGACGTCGTTGATAAGTGTAATGATTTCAATAACAGTGGTGATACATGCTTTACAGCGTCGGTGGAGTGATTGGTGTACATGTTCAAAGATTTCAGGTATTTCGCGCACAATTGCTTCGGATATCTAGCAACGATATCCTTGTCTCAGCCAAATGGAGTCGCATAAACACGATTCTTCGGATGCCTCCATAAAAAGTAATCGAGTATTGATAAATTGAAAGATCGGAGTGGCTAAGGGACTGGTCCACCACGCCCAATACATCGAAACCCAAACGTAGCATCCAGGTAAGTTTCACGTCGCTCTAAAATTCTATGATGTAGCATTCGTCGATCAGGAAACTGTATATGATACATTCATAGGGCAGCTCTGCCGTTTTCATTTGTGCGACCGCATATGTAATGCATGTCTGCTTATCAGCATACGTGTAAATTCTCCCATCCTAGACGTCAGCACAATTGCGACTAAGGCTTTATCCTACTGAGATGCATCCTGCTGAACCGTGGCGAGACATCTGCTGACTTCTAGCAGCAACACAATCAACCTATAACTCTATTTCTCTTTTCTTTTATTTCCCCTATTTGCTCCTCATCACGTCACTTGCGCCCCTACATTCCTACACAATAAATGATTGTTACAATGTCCTGTATCTACCATTCGTACCATGAATTCGGGATCACCCTGTATATAGATAGATAAACTAAAAGTAAAAAAAATCTAAAATCTATTAAATCAAAGAATTTTATTTAAATTTTAATTTTTAAAGGAAGATTACTTGTAAAATTTGTGAAGGTAGTACTCATATACACAAAAAATTAATTAAGAGACATTTTTTTGTACTTATTGTATGATATTCATTGATTTTTCCTCTTCAAATGCTATACCTTGTTTATTGATCGATTCTGATAGAAATAAGTAGGAACTAAAGAGTAGATTCACAAAATATACACCGAAAGATATCTTATTATTATCCACCAACTACAGAAAAACAAATGAATAAATTTGGATAACACTGGCTGTTTTTAGATGGTATTATAAAATTCAGCACCCAGTTTTCATGTGTTAGTTTTTAAACAAGATGGTTTAAGAACTAATATATGATTAACAGATTCGTAAAAACTATTTTTTAATTAATGACTTAAATGAAAATGGGAAAAAAATGCTGTCCAAATATATTTTGGAAGACTAAAAGAAACAAATTTTATTTTAGTAAAGAGTTGAATGGTTCCTATTTCCGTAATGTATAAATTGCTATCTACCACTGTTATGAAAATAAAGGGAAAAAAAACGAATTATAAAACAACTGGCTTCTAAAATGTACTTTTAGGAAACTCATTTAAAGGTTCAAAATAAACATCACTGTAAAAACAAGATTTTAAAATAAGACGTCTAATACTAGAATAACTTAATTAATTCGAAACAATAAAATGATTTACTTCCTTCCTAAGACAAATGAAATGGGAAATAAGTTCTGCTAACTTTTAACTTCCTTTTTGATAACTACTGCTACTAACTAAAATTAAATAAAGATTTTATATTGATAAGTCTTAATATTCTTCGCTTTCGATTCAGGAATATTATAAAAGTGAATTAACTGAATAATACTCTTGGGTTGATGATTCTATAGTAGTTTTTTCATGCTCGCTTACATTTTTTCCGTCATTTCAGAGTGATAAATCTTATCATCGTTTGTTTTCTGTCCCTACTAAGAGAAATATATAATGATAAATGTAGCAATTTTTCAAGAGGATACTGAAGCATTTTTCATTATTCTCAAAAGAAAATGACATGAAATAGCAAAAAATTAAATTTAAAAAGAAAAAAAAGAACATATTATCCTATTATTAACTTATGAATATTTATTTTTGAACTAATTTATTGTTTTAATAAATTTCTAAAAAAGAGTAGCTAACACATTTAATTTGTACAGTTCTTAACAGTAATAAAATCATTTTAATTATAAAAGGAAAAGAAATATCTCTTGTGTTCTTATTCTGCCTTTAACTTTGCAAATGAGACTTTCAGTCAAAATTGAATTTGTGTTCCTGGTGCGATTATGAACCTAAGACTGCGATTCTCAAACTGCGGGCCGCGCCCTTCTAGTAGTCATGATAATAGCCTTTCATGGGAGGTGCGAATGTATTGAAAAGTTACAAATAAACAAAAATATTTTAGAAAATTATTAGTTAACTCAAAATACATTCCTATATGTTTACACTTCCATATTTATGTTGCAATTTTATTGTTCCAATTTAAAAATTAGAAAGGAAAAGTAGCTATGATAATTATATTATTATTTAAAAGGAAAATATACAAAATTTTTAATGCTAATCTTGATAATGAGTGCGGTTTATAACTAAGTCAGTGCTCTCAAACTTTCAATATTTGCGATCCATTATTAAATCGTAATTTTCATCACGCCCCCCTTCCTTACTATAACAATACATTGAATTCAAAAATAGTATACTTTGAGGCTAAAGGTGCAATATGACTTTATCCTCTTAAGTCCCACAGGCGTATATAAACGTCTCGCTCACCCAAAACGTTAATTGCCCTGGACGTATATATATGTCTTTCCAAAATACAATCTTTTCTGTGCACTGCTATCCATAAAATTATTCCGAAGACTTTGGAATGCATAAAAGGAACTTGAAAGTGTGTGCGTAGGACTTACTTATTTCAGAGGATTTGCTTATTTATTTCTCCCACTCCCCCAATATATCACATACACATGGAACTGCTTGGAACATGGTGGCAATGGGAGACAAATTGCGTAACTTTTTATCTGCAGTTAAGGGATTAATTATACACCATACAAATTTCTACGATAAATGTTAATTTTTGTTTATAATTTTATATGTGACAAGAATGTATTTTGATTATATACTTTCAGCAAATTAATAAATTTTTAAATAATTATTTGCTTACGACTTTTCAAAATGCTCGTACCCCTCTCGATGAGTTATCACGCCCCTCTAGGGGAAGCTCCCCACAGTTTGAGAAACGCTGAACTAAAACCATGTTTGGCTTTAGCTACAAAGTACATTGTTATTGAATTCGATGCATTGCTATTGTATAGGGGTGGGGCTGCGAAGAAAATTATGGTTGAAAATTGGGTCGCACATATTGACAGTTTGAGAGACACTGGATTAAGGAACACAGTTCCTCACGTGACTCCGTCTTTCTCTTGTGATTATGAACATAAAAAATACCGTTTCTCCTGTGAATCTGTCTTCCTTATGTAAAACAGATATACGTAATTAACACGAGCTTCAAAGTTAATTTATCAAGATTTTATTTACGTATAATCAGAAAAACAGTGACCACCTAATCTTAAAAAATAAAGTGAATCAAGAACTTAATAACTTTTTAAGTAATCTGATTGTCTTTACCCTTTCTTACCTTAATCATCCCAATCCAGAATTTTAAAAGCACTAGAAGAATTAACGTAATTTCATTTTGAGGAAATGAAACTAATCATTAAAATTAAATCACATTGGTTACTTGTGGTATAAATTTTTGATACAATTAAAATATTTAATTGCAAACTTTCTCATTTTAAAGGTTTTGGTGTAAAAAACCTTCTATATTTGTTTAAAAGTTTTGAATAAACTAATTATTTATGTTAAAAGGAAACTAATATTTTATAGCAAGTTATATTTTCCCCAACATCCTTCTTATTTAAATTTAAACAATAACTCCAAAACTTCCTATTCGAAATCGACAACATTATTTCTGGAAATTTTGCTTCACAATGCGCTAAGTTTATCCAAAATCCTCTAAAATGAGAAAAAAAAGTATTATCAGCAAGGATACCTTGACAGATCTTGTTCCAAGTAAGTTCTATTTTTTTAAATCAAAGTGATTCACATTGTTGTTCTTTTAAGGTAGAATAAGATATGAAATGTGTATATTTCATTTTGAATTCCCTTTTTCATACTTTGCTTGAGAGTAACATCTTTAGGCAGAAAAATTAAATGTACTAAGTTTATTATTTTAATTTTGTATTCCATGAGACATGTTCGGAATTTAAATTCATTTTTTTAAATATCGACTTTTGGAGATTAAGGTACGAGCTTTCTCTGAAATGTTGCCTGTATTCAAGCTAAACAAAAATTTGAATTTAAAATTACTAGTAGATAATTTGCAATTGAAAACTAAAGACGATAAACTTTGCATGTTTTTCTTTTACTTTTCATTTTGTTGTACTTAAGCAGCTATTTTAAATTCCTTTCTCGCTCTTAGATTTTTCCACAAATGGACAAGTGAAATGTATTTTGTATTTTATTTTATGTGGATCTTTTTCAAGCTATGATTTATGAAGAAAATGTTGTGACATTAATGGACACTTACAGAAACACCAAAGCATATATTTATAAGCTTCACATTTTTGTTATAGAAAATGTTAAGAAATGTCAAGTAAAGATTTTAGCTCAAAAATATAAAAATTACGCGTTTTATTTTGTAAGTGGTATGAATTATTCTAATATTAT
>BMAO01011669.1:0-42345 GCA_019973975.1 Trichonephila clavata | reverse complement strand
AATGTAATACATTGTACTAAAATTTACAGATAATAACTATGGTATGATTTTACTGTCATTTTTATTTTATTGAAAAAGAATTTGCACACTGAAACTTGTTTCTAGGTTTTTATTTTCATACGGTTTAGATTCGATTTTTTTATGCAATATATAACTTAACAAACGCAAATTGTAAATAAAGATGATAATCTTTTATACAATTTATTAAAACATGCTGAGATAGCCGGGATTTAGCTTTAGAACAAATTAGCGAGTCATTTTATTGAAATACTAATTATTTAAAAAAGTAAATTCTTGAATGATATTCGACTTTGCATGTCTGGTAACCCTGACATATGCAAGCAATAAACAACAGCACAAAAACTAAACCTTGACTATACTGAACAACGAAAAATGTCGACTCTAAATGAATGCTAGATAGCACCCTGAAAGGACGAAATTATTTTGAAACAGTTCTGCGCAAGAAAAAATCCTCAATTTCAAATTACGAAAAATAATTTGGAATTTTTATATTTCTAATATGTAACATAAACAAACTAAACGTTTATTTTCATTTACTTATTTTTCTGGTGGGACTTTCTTTATCTGTACCCTATTTGTCAAAATAAAAATATTTACACACACACATGTGTTGCAAACAATATTCTACACATACTGATGGTGTCAAAGAGATTTTAACATGTTTTCTTTAGTGCGGTCCTTTAAATCTTGTAAAAACAGGCTAGAGAGTAATTAAAATTCAGGATAATATATATATAAATACACTCGCGTCCAAAGTTAAACATAATTGATAGTTATGTGAATAAAGAAGAAATTGTAAATCAGAATGGCGGGAACGTGATATGCGAGTGTAAAATGGTTATAAATAAGGAAGCAAATCAAAAGAATGATAATAATTAATTTTATTATCCAAAGTAGCAGTTTGAAAGAAAACTGAGCATAGAAAGAATTCACACTTTAGAGAAAAATGAAAGAAAACATTAAATAAAATAATGATGCTGCAGTTTAATAAGGCGCGTGGTCACCTCTGACAGCCAGGTACGCTGCACAGCGATTTACCATATTTGCTATGAGATGATGAATGAGTTGTGTGCTCAAACGGTTCCAAGCTTCTTGGAGAGCTCTCTTCATTCTGTAATGGAGCTTGGTGGGTGCGAAAGGGTTGCAATTTGTCTCCCGAGAATATCCCATACATGCTCGATAGGATTTAATATCAGGGGAGTTCGCAGGCCAAGACATGCGCTGGATTTTTCAGTTTCAAGGAAGTGATCAGTCAGCACCGCTCGGTGACATGCGCGCTTATCATCCATGAATATGAAGTCTGGACCGACAGCACCTCGAAACAAGCGAACATAAGGCTCAAGAACTTCGTCTCTGTATCTTTGAGCAGTCACGGACTCCGTGTCAAAGAAATGGAGGTCTGTGCGGCCGTTCATCATGATGTTTGCATTTACCATTACTCCTCTTGATGGAAAATGATGTCTTTTCATTATGTTTCTTGGTTCAAAACGTGTTCCACGTTCTCTCCATATCGTTACCCGCAGAAATCACTACTCAGACTAAACCGGGACTCGTCACTGACATCACATTGGCCCACTCTCCCTCAATCCAATGTTGATGGTTCAAACGAGCATGTTTATGCGCAGACGTGAAGGGAATGCAAACTGCTGGTCTTCTGGCATACAGGCCAGCATGATTGAGTCTCCTGTAAACAGTTTGTCTCGAATTCGTATTCCTGTGGCGACTGTGAGAGCCAAACTTAGTGCTCTGGCAGTACTGCCCCTCTAAAGTCGCGCACTTATCACCACATATTGGTCTTGGCGAGGGGTTATGACTCTTGGTCGACCTGATACTGGTTGCCGGGTAACATCCCCCATTCTTTGAAACCTCTGCCACAATCTTGAGATCACATTCAGAATTCGAGACACTTCGGTTTGTGATCGTGAGGATTCCAGCATTCCAACGACTCCTTCCTTTCGTAAACTTGTCCAATTGGCGTCTTTATGCCATCATTCACCTTGTTTGATGGTTAACAACGTTCCTTCGCACAACAGTTGCACGAAACTTGTCGGAACTGCCTATGCTGCGTGAATCGGTTTCTCCGCGTTCCGACATGCGCCGTGTTTCGCGCAGGACGTAGTCGACTGAAACGTTTTTGCATAAACCCAATGTTTTTTCTTCACCAATGTTTTTTCTTCATCCGCAAGAAATTTGGAATAATGTTACGAATATTACTTCATGTATTTCCATTTTACGATTTGTGCTTAACCTTTGGACACAGTGTATATACACTCCATTCTCGATAATCCTAAGCTGAAGAGACCAATGAAAAACTTCGAATTATTAAGAGGGTAAGAAAAAACTCCTGAATTTTTTTCTAACACTTTTAAGTTTTAAACTACATAATAAAACAACAATTGTACACATGTATAAAATTACTTTCAAACATTTATTTAAAAGTACATATTATACAGTATAAATGTTATACAGAAGTTAAAAGTCATTAATTCTCTTTCACGCAACATAAAATTTCTTCCCTTCCTCATTGGAAATCAATTCATTTGGCACCTGGTTTCCTCAGACACTGTCCCCAACACCATTGGTTCTTCAAGGCAGGGTCCAGAGCGCCCATGCTCCATTTGGTGTCACATGCTATAAGTCACATAGATCAGCCATAAATAGTTATGTCAGTCAGACGCAAAAAAAAAACACTATTTCATGCATCTCTTCTTCACAATAGCGGACCATCCTTTCTGAACACATGAGTATAGCAAAGCAACGTGTTAAACAACAGATATAGATGGCTGACAACATTTTCGGCCAGAACTGTCCTCTTGAAGATGAAAAGCAATAAAAGCGTCTTTTCGTCTGGGGAACCTGGTAACACAATAAAGGAGTAGCAGACAGATGGTCATCAAATGGGCTACCTTACAGAGGAGACACGGAGAGACAATAACACACAAAACATGAACGATCCACCCTGTTTGCTATAGGACTGTAGATAGTAAGTGTTCGAATTGTCGAGAGTTTTATAAGATAACTTCGAATTATTGCGTGTTGTATTCTGGCCAGTCACAAATTTTACTTCGAAATATTAAGTGTACTAAATGCGTTGTTTTAGTTCGAAATATCAAGAGTTTTTTCTAGGCCTGAGCATATACTTTGAATAAGAGACAGTTTATTACGACTGTATATAGGGTGTCCCTAAACGACCGCATAAACTCTGCACAGCTAAATTCCTCGTTGGGAGTACATAAAAACTGCCCAAAGAAGCGTTCCTGTACGATCCATAGTTTACGAGAAAAATTCAGAAAATAAAGTATGATGTCACTTCTGGTGCAAGAAAAAAACACTTTATTGAACATATCAACAGCAGTATATGCACAATTTAAGGCAGATGTTCAAATGTCCACCGTGCATGTCGAGGCAGGCTTGAGCATGCCGTGGAATGGCTGTCATCACACGTCGCTGCATCGTGGGATCCACCGAAGTACCAGCAGCATGCAGGCGAGCAACTGAGTCCATTTGTGTTGTCACTATTTCTCGATACACCAGTTCCTTGAGATAGCATGTCGCAGTAGTCGTAAGGCGTGTCGCAAAGCATATTGCAAGTACATGTCGCAGTGGTCACGAACGGAATACATGACCACCGTACGAAGACTACCGGTAGCTCCAAGATGCAGCCTTTTAAATACCAGTTCAACGGCGACTTGTCATTCCATGGCGCACGTATGCATGACGCGACATGCGCGATGATCGTTTAAACATTACCGTCTGGAAAGATATGCAAATACTGTTGTTGATATGTCCAATAAAGTGTTTTTTTCTTGTACCGGAAGTGACGTCATACTTTTTTTCGTATTTTTCTCGTAAACTATGGATCGTACAAGAATGCTTCTTTGGGCAGTTTTTATGTACTCCCAATGAAGAATCTAGCTGTCCGAGTTTATGCGGTCGTTTTGGGACACCCTGTATATATAGTATATAAATGTAGGAAAGGAGTGCAAGTTTTCTTTTACTTCTTTGATTTTTATTGTAAGAGATGCACCACTAATCGAAACCACGTGAGTTTAGCTGTGCGATACGATGAGGCAATGTATTTATAAAGTGGCAGAAAGAAAAAACTGGGAGTTGCACCAAAGCTTGAACGAAGGCAGTCAGAGGAAATTGCTCTCTCCGTTGTTTTGAGAAAGAGTACGTATTTTTCGGAATTAGTATGGTGTTATCTCGAATAATTTAAAACCCCTTGTAAATAGTAAATGTTTTAGTTGTGTTATTAATAAATTAGGTTATTTTAACTCTGCTGCTTATTTTAACATTAAAATCGAACCTTCCCCTAGACACGTCCTACAAATTGGGGTTCGACCGAGAATTTTTTAACTATTCAAAGTTTATCTAAGAGCATTTTTTAAAAGTTTTACCTCCTCATCGATTTTTGATTTCCTGAGCGGTACATAGACCTTGCCTTGCATCGAATAGAGACCCGGCGAAGCCTTCAGCTGGATAAGAAATTTTACGAGCGATACGGAAGTCTTACGAGTGATACGGAAATACTCAGCGAGAACAGTCAACAGGAAAAAGGAGTCCATTGACTTGGTTAGAAACACGAAATCTTGGCGAATTTCCACGTCAGCTACAGTCAACCAAAAACTGGAAGCCCAGCGACTCAACGAGATACTGAACGAATTTAACGGATTACCTTGATCATTGAGGTCAACACTGACGAGAGAACCTTTGGAACTGCATCGAATTGCGAGTTATCAACACGAAACAAGATTTCCTGTGTCATTGAGGTCAACGTAAAGTGTCTTCAGAATTACATTGAATTGTGCTAGTATCCTTTTTTGGTATGTGTGAGTAATAGGCGAACATTAAATAAATGATTTTGTGTGTATATTTCCTGTTCTGTGAATCTGAAATTGAATTTAGAAGTACTAGGTACTATTATTGGTTTAATTGCAGACATAGATATTTGATGTTCTTTTAGTTTTGTATGAATAACTGAGTACTTTCCGTGTTTTTTCTTAGTAATCTATTTTTGACAAATGAGAGAAACACGTTTTTTTTAATAAAAATAAAATTGATATTAACTGTAATACTGTTGTGTTTTGCAAAAGGATTTAGGTTCCGGGAATTCTTTAGAAAGTCAATTTTTGTCCATAATTGTTTATAATTGATAATTGCATCTTAGTTAAATTACCTTTTGTTTCTGTTTAGGTGAGTAAACTTTTTGCGTGTCATTTTAATAGTTTTGTCTCATTTAACTTGGGTAAAAATTTAAGTTGTTCTCTGGGTCACCACTCTGAGTATAAAAATGGCATTCTTACTCGTGAAAAAGAAAGAGGATTTGATGTCACTCGCCGAAGATTTGGATCTTACTATCGAAGCAAGTATCACAAAATTGAAGTTAAAGGAGCTGATCGTAAAAAGCCCAGATTACGTTGAAGACGATGTTAAAAAGATGCTTGATAGCATAGTGAAGGAACGTACAAAAAGAGAAGAGAGAGAACGGGCTGAGAGAGAGGGGGGCAGAGAGAGAGAACGAAAGGGCTGAGAAGGAGAGAGAGAGGATATGCGAAAGGAAGAGAGAGAAAGACGAGAGTACGAATTAGAGAAGTTGCGAATACAAGCACAACAGATTGCCGGTATGCCGAATAACGCCGAAAACGTTCAGACATCGAATAAACTGATTCACGAAACTTTTCATAAGTTTAATATGAAGGAAGATATTGGTTTGAATCTTACCTTATTTGAGCGTCATGCAGAACTAATTTTCTTGCCGAAAAAAGATTGGGTTCAAAAACTTATAGGGTTAATACCCGTCGAAATTGCCCATCTGATCGCAAGAGAACCAACTGATAAGTGCAATGATTACGATCATGTAAAGGATATACTCTTACAAAGATTTAAATTATCTCTCCGGAAAAATTTCGTCAGTTATTTTTGTTCCACCAAAAGTCCGATGAACGAACATGGCAAGATTTTCAACACGAATTACAGACGTATTTTGATGGATGGACTTTGGGCTTAAAAGTTAACACCTACGATCAATTACGAGAATTAATCATAGCCGATCAAATGAAGAAGAGAGCGCCGTATGATTTTCAGGAAGACTTTTTGGACAAATGGTCTACTATTAACTCATCTATTGAGCTAGCGAATTAATTTGAACATTATAAGGGCGTCCGAAGAACTATAGGGCCAAAGCAGTTAAACTCATTTGCTAAGAGATCGAACAATATATATATAACGATAATTGCTCTCAAAGGCAAGAACGTTTTCACCTTGGAAATAATTGGAATGATAGAAAATGCTTTCAAGCGACGAGAACTTACGATAAAAGAGTTAAACAGGTAACATGTAGCCACTGCATGGGACCAGGTCACTATACTGTAGATTGTACAAAGCGCAACAAGGGTACGAAAATCAATAAATCTTCAGGCTCTCCGGTCCAGATCTGTTCTCGAATTCAGCAAGACAGAATTAAGACCAGGAAAATAACCATCGGAAACAAGACTTTTGAGGCTCTAATCGACACTGGAAGCTCAGCTTCGCTTATTCGTGAAGATGTAAGCAAAGGAATCATCGAGCAATCAAAGCTCTCGAAGGACATTGTCGTGTTATCTGGATTAGGAAAGTACGAAGTCAAAACAATAGAATAGTTCCAACGAGAAATCGAATTCGATGGAGAGAAATATTCCGTAATATGTCATGTCGTGCCTGCGCTGTATTTGGAGTTCCAGGCAGTGATAGGATCGGACATTTTGGAACAAGCTTTTGTTGGCTTTGATAAAAAAGGTGTTTATTTCCGTAAACACGAAGAGAAGGTGTGGTTTGTGAATACACAGGTTTATGAAGCAAGAACTGAAGACGAAATCGAAGTTAAGTATGTTATCAATCCTCGAATAAGAAAGGACTCTCTGAACTAATCAACAGCTATACACCTAAGAAGACCGAAACGACAAATGTATCCATGAGAATTATCTTGAAGGATGATATACCAGTTTACAAAACAGCACGCCGTTTGTCGTTTCTGGAGAATCAGACCGTCAACAAGCAGATCGACGAATGGTTGGATAAGGGAATCGTGAGACCAAGCTCTTCTGAATATGCAAGTCCAATCGTGTTAGTCAAGAAGAAAGACGGTACCGACAGACTATGCATTGACTATAGGAAACTGAACCGAAAACTAGTCAAGGATCGCTTCCCCTTGCCACTGATAGAGGACGTATTGTATAGGCTGCAAGACGCCAAAGTGTATTCCACGTTAGACTTAAAAAATGGGTTTTTTCATGTCGACGTAAACGAGGATTGCAAGCATTTCACCTCCTTTGTTGTACCAGACGGGTAGTTCGAATTTAATAAGGTACCTTTTGGTCGCAGTACAAGCCCAAGCGTATTCCAAAGATATGTGTACAGAATTTTTAGGGAACTCGTGCGAAAAGGCATCGTAATAATTTATTTGAACGATTTGATCGCTCCAGCTAAAGATGAGAAAGAAGGTTTGGAAAAACTATAGAAGGTGTTTGAGGTCGCATCCAGATATGGGTTGGAGATCAAGTTTGAAAAATGTCAGATTTTAAAACGAAAGGTGGAATTTTTGGGTCACGTTGTCGAAAATGGAATGGTCCGCTCTTCAGTTGCAAAAACGATAGCTGTCAAGAGGTTTCCTGTACCAACGACTGTCAAACAAGTCCAAAGCTTTTTAGGACTCACTGGCTATTTCGAAAATTTATTCCGTCATACTGTAGAATAGCGAAACCTTTCAGTGATCTAATTAGAAACGACAATCGATTTGTCTTTGAACGACCTCAAATAGAAGCATTCGAAAAGCTCAAGCAATTATTGACTGAAAGTCCAGTATTAAGTATTTTCCAACAGGGAAAAGCAACCGAATTGCACACGGACGCAAGTCAACAAGGCTACGGAGCCGTCTTACTCCAAGAGGCAGAAGATGGAAAACTGCATCCTGTTCAATACATGTCTGAGAAAACTACTCTGGCAGAGGAGAAGTATAGCAGCTATGAACTTGAAGTTCTTGCTGTTGTCAACGCTTTAAAGAAATTCCGTACCTAACTTATGGGAAATCATTTCAAAGTCATAACGGATTGCTCAGAGTTTCAAAGGACTATGGACAAAGAGGATTTGGTTACTCGTATAGCGCGATGGGCATTATTGCTGGAAGAGTTTGATTATAAAGTTGTGCATCGTTCCGACCAGAGAATGCAACATGTGGATGCCCTTAGCAGATATCCAGTCGCAATAATTACTAACGATACTCTAACCGCAAGATTAAAAAGGGCACAACAAGAGGATGAATACACTCAGAGTCTAAGGTCACTGATTGAAACAAACATCAATTCATACTTTTTCGATAAAAACGAAATACTTTACAAATATGTTGAAGGTCGTGAATTGATAGTTGTACCAAGAGATATGCAAACTGAGATAATTAAGTTAGCACATGAGAAGGGACATTTCTCCATTGCCAAGAGTGAAGGAGTTGTGAAACAAGAATTTTTCATTCCCAATTTGAGCAAGCAGGTGCAAAATGTAATTGCTAACTGTGGTGCCATGTATTTTGACCAACAAAAAGAGTGGAAAAAAGGACGGATTCCTCAACCCCATTCCTAAAGAGGATGTGCCATTAAGTACTTATCACGTCGATTTTATCGGACTTTTGCCTTCTATTAACAAGAAATTTCAGCATATTCTCACAATAGGGGATGCTTTTACAAAATTTACCTGGCTTTATCCCGTTAGATATATTTCCGCAGAAGATGCTTTGGATAAATTAAAATTGCAACAAAAGACTTTTGGTAATCCCAAGAGAATAATAACAGACAGAGGTTCTGCTTTTACTTCTGGAGCTTTTGGAGATTATTATACTAATGAAAACATTCAACATTTGCAAATCGCCACCGGAGTACCCAGAGGGAATGGCCAAGTCGAGAGAAAACACCGAACTATTATTCCCGTTTTGACCAAGCTGTCAATTGAGGAGTCTACCAAGTGGTTCAAGTTCGTAGACCAACTTCAAAGAATTTTAAATAGTACATTTAATCGTAGTACTAAGTGGTCTCCATTTGAATTATTAATTGGCGTCACCATGAGAAACAAGGAAGACCTTCGCCTGAGGGAGTTACTGATGGACGAAATGATGGAGGAATTTCAAGAACAGAGGAACCAATTACGACAAGACGCAAAGAAAAATATCCAGAAGATACAGGCAGAGAATAAAAGAACCTATGACAGGAAGCGCAGGAAGGCCCCTAACTACCAGATGGGTGACTTGGTGGTCATTCAGAGAACACAATTTGGGACAGGTTTGAAATTAAGGCCTGGGTTTTTGGGACCATATAGAATAGTTAAAGTAAAACCTAGAGATAGATATGATTTAGAGAAAGTGGGTGATCATGAGGGACCTAAGATAACAAATTCATCTGCTGATTTAATGAAATTTTACTCACCATGATGATGTATTTTTATAAAAAGGGTTTCCTATTCTTTTTAAAAGAACATAATGTGTATTAATGTGTTTTGTTTTCTTTGCTATTAATATTTCATTTTTGAGAGTTGTATCCTTATTTTCAAATTTGAATGTCTATATTGGAATTTTTATCTCCGATTAATATTAATTTTGCAAAGGCCGATATTTTATTGTATGTTATGTAAAATCACTGAGGTCAGTGATTACCAGGATGACCGAACTTGTAGGAAAGGAGTGCAAGTTTTCTTTTACCTCTTTTGATTTTTATTGTAAGAGATGGCACCACTAATCGAAACCACGTGAGTTTTAGCTGCACGATACGATGAGGTCATGTATTTATAAAGGGGGCAGAAAAGAAACACTGAGAGTTGCACCAAAGCTTGAACGAAGGCAGGTCAGAGGAAATCACTCTCTCCGTTGTTTTGAGAAAGAGTACGTGTTTTCGGAATTAGTATGGTGCTATCTCGAATTATTTAAAACCCCTTGTAAATAGTAAATGTTTTAGTTGTGTTATTAATAAATTAGGTTATTTTAACTCTGCGTGCTTATTTTAACATTAAAATTGAATCTTTCCCTAGACGCTGTCCCACATAAATATAAATTGTTGTCGGGGATATGTTTCTCGCTATATTTTAGAAGAAATACTTTTAAAGGGAAATAAGCTAGTCTTTTAAATTTTGATCAACTAAAGTATAATATATTTTGATTTTCTATATATGTACATACAATCTCATAAGGAACAAAATATGAGCCTCTGCTTTTGAGATTCCTTTTTAAACACCACAAAAAATATTTCAATTCGTTCGTTACAAAGTGATGCAGATTTGATGCGTCTTTTATGTGTTCTCGAATATTTCTCTGTAATCAATACTTTCATCTTGGATACTTAAGTAAATTCTTTCAACATTGAATTCATAAAATATTTTTAATGTCTTAAATTTTCCGCGTTTAATTTTTTTTGGAATGTCATTAAAGATTGATTACAATTCAGTTCCTAGGTATTTGATCCATCTTCAGTTTTACTTTTCTTCCATAAAACGTTCTGAAAACGTTCAATATGAATTTTTAAAAAAATCCCTTTTATTCCTCTTTAGAGCTACTTTCGACATATTATACGGAGAAAAATTATAAGATTAATTTAATGGAAATAGTTTTATTTTCCGATAAATGTTCTTATCAAGGAAGAATTATCAACTTTTTTATACATGTGTTAGATTCTCAGGAAGAATTATGCATTCAATTTATTTCTCCTTTCTACGCCACGATATTTTTAAAAAATTTCTTTATGATCTCCAATTCTGCTTTATTAAATGCTTTTCAGTTTTCCCATTTTATATTAGAGATAAACTTATGCTTCTTCAGAAATTCTTCAAAATCCAATTATATTTTTAATGTACCTAAAGTTAAGCTTCGGTTTCCTTTCATCTTCTTTGTTTTAACATTCAAAAGATATTTAATTTTATACGATTAAATATTCTATACCATAAATCATATTCACACACACGCACGTATATACATATATATTATATATATATATATATATATATCCTGCAGGTTATTTAAATTGCAACAACATGAGGTAGAATGATACAAACAAAAAAGAAATTCCAATGAAAGGAGATACAGAAATATACAAATTATTATCATTTAAACGCAACCGAACAGCGTAGTAGGTTAAAACAGTATCTCAAACTTTGTATAAAAGGAAAGGAAAACAGTCAATATCTCATTCAAACAAGATATCAATCATTGGCATGGCCAAGTAATTTTAGCGCGTTTTTCACATGTTGTATTTTACAATAATGCAACTAAGGAAAATTCGGGAAAACTATGGGAAAATTTAAATATGATTCGGCTCATCTAGGGCACAAATGCGACCCAATGCCGAAAACCCGAGGTTAATTGGTTGCTTATTGGCTGAGGAAAAGGTACGACAAAATATGGAACGAAGACGAAATTTGCGTCCTAATAGCGCTTTTGTTCCACTACGTGAAAAACGCGCTAAAAATCGCATTTGAATATTTGTTATCTGTATAATAAGATCATGTTGTACTTCATGTAAGGAGGAAGGACAACCAACATATCTCGGAATTCGATAGTAGCCTGTTGAAAGTGCGATTTGTCGTTCTGTGATATTGCTACCAGAATGAAAACGACAATTATGCCGATGTGAATTATAATGAATTTAATTATTCACTCATAGAAACTCAAGAACCAAAAAACCTTTATACCTTGAATTTATTTTAATACTAACATAAAAAGTTAATTTCTTCAAAAAAAGCAAACATTAACCTTACATTAAATTTTGCAAACATCTTTAGGATAAGCAGATCCTGTGTCTTTATATATTATGGCATTAATCTATGAAATAATTAAAAGAAAACTGTAAATAAATTAGATGCGACACGATTAATTGCATTACGATCTGCTTACACTTAACTTGTCGGAAATACATCATGTATGAAATTCCAGGTGCGACATAAAATTGAGGTATAAGTAGGTGGAAGTTTATTGCCAAAATAAGAAATATTGAATCAATGGATTTAGGAGGGATATACTGAACGCCATACTGAATTTCCACGTTCTCCCCCCCCCCTACACTAATGCTTGAGGTGGTAAATATATTGTCAGGTCGGTCTTACAGTACGGTTTAGCCACACCACGGACCTTCAATCAGGAAGAGAGTTTGTTTGAAGCTCTGCAAACATCCACGCAGATAGTGCGATGATGTTTGTAGCAGTACAGTTTGTCTGCACGGTTGTCATCAATGCCTCTTCCCTTTGATACTACAGCATAGATGTGTGCGACAACAATTGTGCACCCAAAGAAAAATTGATTTAGGAGTAGCACAGAAGAATCATATTTCTCTGAGTGCCACATATCTCTCTGCCTGGAGGCACCAAATGCCAGAGCTGTTGTTATAGAAGGACAGTCATTTGTTACATGCCACAAACAGCTATCGCTTGTGCCGATGGTAATCTGAACAATCACAATTACATTCTTCAGCTCTCAAAGCTAGTGGCTGTGTCCCATCTTTAAAGTCACGGAATCGTCATTTAAACAAAATAACAAAAGACATGTGCTGTTCGTAGCATCCTGACCAATTTCAATACAAAATAATTCGAATTTTTTCCTAGATCTCACATCCATCGAAAATATCAGGTCATACGTCGCCAAGAGACTGGGTTGGCTTCACTTCCCGGGCACGACGATTATTGAAATGTGGCAAAAATTTGGAGCAGCATGGAATCTACAAGCACAGACATTAAGGCCAAGTTCTGTTCAATATCTAACCAGTTTAAAACTTTTTTAGTTACCAAAGGCAGCTAAACTTTGTGAATTATTTCTCACTTTTGTTAATTTCATCATGTTTTCTTCCTACTATGATGTGTACATGCAACAAATAATGTTTTGTAACTTGTTTCCATTTCTGGTGTTATAATTTTGATTACTTTGATTAGTTTTGAGTATATATATTGATGTCCAGAATATTATTTAAAATCCAGAATGTTATTAAAAGCTTATTTTGTAATTGTGTGTGAATGATTTTTGTCTAATTTAAAGAATTTTCAAATGTTGCATTTTTATGAAATATTTTATACTTTTATAGATGGTATTCTTTATGGCCTTTTCGTACCTAAAAAGTTTTGAAGATATTTTTGAGATTTTGTTAAGGCATTGTGTTCTGATATCGTTGCATTTTGATGCAAATCTAAATTTAAAAACTTAAGATCTGTAAGCTAATCATATAAAGTTTTTATTTTATTTTATAATTTAAGATATGTATTTTACTTTTGAGTTTGTTACATTTATAAATAGACCTTAATGTATTTTGCCATGAATCATCCTTAGCGATCAAAAGTTATAAAAACGTAAAGTGCACATTCAAAGTGCTTTTAAAAACTTTATGAAATCAGAAGCTCATATATAAAATGTATTTTAGACTTTTAAATATTTTTCTCGGTCTTTCAGAAATTAAACTAACTTCCATGAATATTTTAAAAGCTTCAGATTCTCTTGTAGGTGCAACAAACTAACCTTTGGAAATATTTTTGGCTTCCTTCTTTCAAAAATTCTACGTTTTGTAGTTTGATTTGGAAATTAACTATGGCATGTGGCATATAACTTTGCGATATTTTTGGCAAAGTTCATTTAAAGTTACATCTTATGACACTTTTATATGTTCCATTCATATTTTCTTTCAAAATCGAATTTTTCTTGCCACTTTAAATACTAGGCACTTTTGTTACATCCACCATCTCTTGTTCAATGGTATTTTAAGACATTCTTCTTTGCTTTTTTCCCTACATCTTGATACTCGGTGTGCATTTCAAAAACCAGCATGAGATGGAAAGACAATTCCTCCGAGTACACCATTCTCCAACTTTAATGGAAGTATCCCTGCTTTTAAGTCCTTATTCCTGTTTCTTTAAGAGCCTTTCAACAGTAATGGGAGACTTTCGAAGTAGGGAAAAACCACAAGAAGGTTGAATGGAGAAAAAAGAAATGATATGGATTTATTCCCTCATGGATTCGCGTTATTCGGATTCTTTGGCAAGATCTTTTTCCCGCATCACGCATATCTATACCTAAAAGACTACGGTATCGATAAAAGGGCCAATCACTAAGTGTCTTCAAGCTACTTTTTCAGTTTCTTGTACAAAAGTATGAACATGGCTCCCAAATCTTTTGACATAAGGTTAGCAATATATTATATACTCTATCAATTAAATTGCAATTTCTAATTGAAATACAAAAAGTATTGATAAAGAATCCAACTACTAAGTGCGGAAAGATAGTTCTTCCAGAAGGAGTATAACAATAATCTTTTTGATGATACATCTTACACATTATTTCTTCATCTTTACGTTCCATATTTGAATAATAACTGAAAATGAAAATTTAAAAAAATGAAGTTTTTTTAAGATTTAAAATAGGTTGGTACACACACAAAATTGCCCTGCCCACAGTGAGCAAATGTCAAATCACAAGCTAACCTGCTATTCGGTTTATTGTTCCGGCAGTCGGCTCTTGTCCTTATCTGTTGTTGATTTTTTTTGTCTTTGTGGCTGACCCTTAGACAACTAAGCTGAAAATGATTTTTTTATTGGGCTAATAATTAGACGGTTTTACTCCTATCACCGATTCTAATGTTGCGGCTCTTTTTCTGCAACCCGAAGTTATACCCACATTCTTGGTGAGAAAGTATTTTTTTTCTTTTTGAGGGATTTTCTGGATGTTATTTAGCGAAGGCTGTTTTGCCAGTCTGTTTCTACAATTAATATACAGGTTAATTCATAAAGAAGTATACAGTTTCAGTGTAATAAAAATCAAGAACAATTTAAGATATTGCATGTTATTTGTAACATAATTGTATGGAATTATTTAAAGTTTTGTTCTATGTGGGAGCCCTTAGTCATACGACACACATGACCCTGTAATCCATTTCTGCCCAAACGCGTTTTAATGTAACCGAATCTAGCCATTCGATAGTGGCTGTGATATGCTGTTTAAGCTCCACTATATTAACAGGAAAGGGAGGAACGAATACCTCGTCCTTGATGTACTCCTAAAGAAAGAAATTATAAACTGTTAAGACAAGACTTCTTGATGTCCATTAGGTAAGTGGACTGTTGTAGTTCGCGAACTCATCCAATCCATCGGGGAGTGAGATGTTCAATGAGACAATCTCGGACGTTGGTCGACCTGTGTGGTGGTGCATCATCCAATTGAAGAATAAAGCTATCAATGTCATCCTGCAATTGTAGCATCTACCAAAGAGTTAACATATTCAAAAAAGTGGCTCCCGTGACATTCTTCTAAATTCAAGAGCACAAAAAAAGCCTTTTCCACTACAAACGCCGCCATTTTGACTGGCTATTTACATCACTGGGTTTTATTTCATGAACGTCTTAGACTCTAAGGGGATTTTCTTGAATTGCGTCCTACATACTAAAGAGGAGTGTGTATATTTAACCAGGAGTATTAGGTTAGGATGCACAGTGTCAATTTCAGGGTTACTGCTTCGAATAACTCTTGATTTGATCTGGGTAACGGTTATTTGAAAGGATTCAGGCTGAAGTAAATATCTAAAGCTCTGAAGACATTTGTCTTATGACAACTGAAGTAAAAATGAATTCTCTTCGGGATAGTTACCAAGCGGATGTATTCTTTTCATTACTGATATCGACTTACAAGAGAAAGGGTCGTTATATTTTGTGTACTTATGATTATTTTACTATGCAAAATAAATGGTAATCTATAAAATTTGTATCATTTAATTTGAGTGCTTTCAAATAAGCGACACTTTCGAAGTTGATTTTTTAATTGGAACATTTTATGTCGAGTGTTTGTGCTAATGTAAATTATCACATAAGTAAACTCTTTATATTTGATTTCGTCACAAGATTTGTATTTTGCTTGTTTTTTCTGCTTTTTAGTTATAATTATGTTCACATAGTATAAGTACTTTGAATTTTTTAACGTCGCATATTTACAATAGGAAACGCAATCTGTGAACTGTCTTACAATTATATACATTTGATTGCCATGATGTAATGCTTTAAAGGAAGCCTGTCCATTAATGATTTGTAAAGTTATAGAGCAGGTAAGATCTGTATTTTATTTTTTATCGCCGAATTGCTTATATAAATGATAAAACTAGTCATCAATGAAAATTACCATCATTATCCCTTACCTTTTCAATATCTTAAAATTTTAACGAAAATAAATACTTATATGTTGATATGTTTATCAAAGATATCGGTGTATGATTTCTTTTTAAAATTACTACTCTCAAAGAAATTGTTGTTGTTAAATTTTGGGTTCAAACTTTATTCATTAAGCATGCTTTTTGGTAAATGACCGAAATGAAGTTTATATACTAGTTGAAAAGAATTTATGAATTTTTAGTATAAGGTAAGTCGGGTTAAGTTGCCACATTTAAGGATTTTTGGATTAGTACAATGAAAATTGAAATGACAAGACCATGAACAAAATACACTTTATTTTTCAATATTTGATTGGTTATTTATACAAGTTAATTCTCTTCTTAGTATGAAAGTAAATAAGAAATTAAACGTTAAAGTAATTCATTAAATTGTGGTGTGTTCCCCCATATACGGGGGAAGATGCCCCCAGTTATGGAGTTAGATGCAACAACACCACAGTAAATAAAAAAAAATCAAACATTGCAAAATTAAATATGAAATAACGATAACTATAGAAAAACAAAAAAAATTCTCTCATAATTAGCTCGTTAAAAATAACAGTACATGTTCAAATTATAGCCTACACATTTCACTCAGTGCAAATGGTTATCATTTTTCAATCTTCGTGCAACCATTTGTTGCATTCGATGCACTGAATCCAGCCACATTTGGGACCTTTTTCTTAGCATAAAAGTACCCTTTATACACAGCACAAAAATCGTCATTATTATCCTCATCAAAACTCTCCTTACTAGTATCTAGAGTAATTTCTTCACTTGAGGATGACAAACTGACACTTTTCTTTCTTTTAATTCGAAGGTTTCTTGTTATTTGTTTTGACCTTACCCATCTTTTCTAGCTTTATTTGGGCCTTTTCCAGCATAATTGCTCTGGTCTGTGATTCAGTTAAAACCTCCTATGTTATTTTTTTTACGCTCGTTTGGTTTGGGTTTTCTGTCCAGAGGAATAGGGCTGTGCTCCCCTGTTCTGTGCTGGTGGAAGCAACAGATGGTGATAGACCATTTATTATTATAATTGTATTTAAGTATTATTAATTATAATAATTATTATTAATTGCATTTATATTTTATACAATAGTATACAGTGCTACAAAATTTAGAAAACAACAATAAATTTTAAAGTTTATTTCATTTATTTGTGAATGGGCTCCATTCATGTGACGTCATAATCACATGATAATGATAGTCACGTGTTTTTAGCCAATCAGTTCAAAATCTCATGTGACGTCATAGTCACAAGATAAAAGCAATCGTGTGTTTCCAGCTAATCAGTTCATACGCTTCGTTGTTGCTAACTTTTGATCTTTTCAGAAACTTTCTCTTACAAAATACAAATTTGTCAACAACAATAATGCACTTAGGTAGACAAAATGCATTTTATTTAAAAATACATGCATACAATAAGATTTTTTTTAAAAAAAATTTTGAAATCTTTTGAAGAAATTTATTTTTTACAAAATTTGAACATTTTTATCCAATTATAAAATGCGAAATTTCGTCCAAGTTTTACAAATAGAACAACAAGTGCAATTAGTTTGAAGTCTGTTTTCAATTCAATGGAGAACACGTGTTTGTTTTTATCACGTGATCGTCATGAATTGAGTCCATTATGTGGCATCTTCCCCGATGCATAGAGGGAAAATGCCACACACGCTTCTTTCTTAATTTGCTAAAGTGTTAGGGCCGCCTCTACATGCATCGTACGTGTAACATAATACGTAACCGACTTATATTGCCAATATTTTATTTAAAATAACAAGTACGTTTAAGGACTTTAAATATGAGGTTCAGAATATTATAAAAGTTGCACTCACCATTTTATATGCTCAAAAGATAAAAAAATAAGGCCGATAAAAGACGATTCATTCAGATAAATTTCTTAGCCACACTCAATGTCGGACCAGACTCTTCACACAAGTGGCTCAAAATTGCAATCTATCGAAGCATAAAAGTAATATTAACGAACTGGTGTCCTCCCCCGAATTACCTTATGCATAGTTTTAAGCTTAATAATACGTTTATTATTAAAATTCAACTCTTATTATCAGACAAATATATCAAAATTTACTTTTTTTAAGTGGAGAAAAATCATTTTAATGTTCAATTGCGTCTAAGTCATATGCTACTTTTTTCAGGCTGAGAATAATTTTATCTTAGTTTGAATTTGATTGTCTCTAACCAAAACAAAGATAATTATTGTTGATCAGATAAATTCAATTTTGTAGAAATAGCTTTCAGACAATATAAAAAAATAATTAAAAATGCAGGGTATCTTACAAATGAGTTGTTCAAAAAGAATGATTTATTGCTTGTAATATGCAGAAAAAATACTTAAGGGCCAACTGTTGTAAGATATGGAATTAGTTCAAGTTTACCATTATTACAAATGTTAGATATGAATTCCTTTCTTTGCTCTGCAAATGTCCCATCGGTAAATCGGTTCTTGTCTCTGATCTATCAGCATACTTCCGTCGAACAAATTAATTGTATTGCAGAATCTTGGTTTTAGTTTAGAGAAGAAAGCTGGAAATGGCGGGATTTTAACCTGGTCCTTTACAAAACTCCATATACTGAAATCCAGTAGTGAAAGATCTGGTGATCGTGGTGACCATTTAATAACGCGTTCGCGACAAATACAAACTGGTATCTCAACTTTGAGGTAAGATGTTATGTCGCTTTGGTGGCGAAAAGGTGCTCCATCCTGTTTTAAAATGCAATCCCAAGGCATTTGCTCTTCAATGATTGGTATCTGAAGTATTTCCGGGTAAATACCATAAAATAATAGAATCTCTTTTCGGGGCTTTTTTCCTATATTCTACGAGTATGTACTTGCAAAGCCAGAAGGATTTTCGTCAAACCAAATACAGCATTTCACTTCTTCAGCACCATTGTATGTCTCCATTATCGTAACGCCGAGTAAAGAATGATTATCGCTCGCTAAAAGGTAGTGTCAGAAATGACACCTGTAGCTATCTATGAATAAACGTAGGGTATTATATTACTACTAATCTGACTTAAAACGGGTCTATTTCATTTAGCACATTTCGGAAGTTCTTAACTTACGAAATCGCCCAACTAATTTGTAGACCTCCTGTAGATTATTTTTGCTATACATCCATTAATATCATAATTCATTTAATGTTAGAGTATTACTAAAAAATAAAATTTAATAATATGCACAACGTACGTATAAATATCACGCATATTATACTTATTATGCAAACCATCCTACATATAAGCCTCATAAGTGCATCACATGCATATCAGGTATGAAAACGCATTATAATATGCACATTATGTATATCGTGTACGCTATCATTCAGGTTCATATTAGATATGCCAAACACTATCATGCATAGCTTATACATCATATGTGTCGTTTGACGATATCCTTGGAATCAATGTATATCGTGTATATAACATGAAATATACTGCGTTTTGTACATATCACAAGCTGATTATCATCAATAGCTATTTGTATTTTTAAGGTATGCGACTACATTAAAATAGTAAATTTTGCCAAAAATTGACAAATTTTTTTATGATTTTATTTTATAGGCCATATTATATTAGCTTTATAAAAATACCAAGTTTATTACTTTCCGTTTGCTAGAACAAAAACTACAAGAGTTTTAGTAAAAGCAAATGTCATTGCTTTAAGCAAGATGTCATAATTTAAAACGCGTTTTACTCGAAATGTGATTTTTTGAAAATAATCAAACCGGGTCAGCGATTGCTAAGAAAGTTTTGAAAATAATTAACTGATATTTTTTGAGTAAGTTCTTAATAATAGTAGATTGATCAATCACTGTTTTATTACAAAATTTACAGTCCATAATGTGAATATAATCCCAGTTTTTTTTAAGCAAATTCATATAGTAACAGATAAAGTGCTCTAGTTTTTGTAAAAATTAAAATAACTCATTTCCTGGAGGTCAATTCGACAATGAATAACATAGTAACACATCAGAGTTGAAAAATTGAAAATTTGTTCTTAAACCTTTTGGTACAGAATGGACTGCGTTTATGTTACTTTTTTATCAATTTTTACCCATTTTTTCCGATTTAATTATAATAATTTCTATTTCTCTTCTTAATTTTAGCATATTTTTCTTTAAATGTACTAAAAAAGTCTAAAAACAACAAAAAAAGTCACATATCTCTATTTTTTTTTAAAAAAGAAGTTCTTGCAACCAGTCGGATACCTTAAAGTGCTTTGATTCGAACATATAAGCAATATAACACTCTTTAGCAGTAATATTACTAATGTAAACCAGTTAACGTTTTTAAAAATGTCTTTTAAAATTGATAATATTTAATTTTTTAAAAATATTTTCTCTCTTTTAAATTAATCATTTGAATTCATGATTATACATATGATTCACTCAAAACTTCCTGAGAAAAAATTTAAAAAAAATATTCAACATATTTTAATTCGATATTTTTTTTAAACAAAGTAAAGTAAATCAGTAATATTTTAAACTAATTTATATCAACTACATGAAACACTTTGGCTTTTCTTTTTATTAAAACAATGTTTTTACCATAAAGAGATTTGTATAAAAAGAATATACCCATAGATATATACCACCCCGAGAGCGAAACATTTTTAAGAAATTCGAAAAACTCTGAACCTTAAAAGGAGAGAACCAACAATTAAAAAATAAAGAAACTCTCTCAAACTACTTGATATTCACTACAGTCCCTATCGAAAATATGAATCAATTCCGCGAAGTTTCAAATTTCTGTTTCCAGTTCAGTTATTTGAATTCCACCTCTGTAAATATAAACATTCTTAACGACATTTTTATAAGCAGCTCCGCACCCAATATATCTCCCATGCAGCATTTTTTTTCCTTCAAAATTTTTTATCTTTATTATTTCTATTTTCTTCTAGCGGCGTGGTGTAATGAATTTTTCATTAGGTAAACGCTGGACCTCCGCCTCAACACCTAACTGGAGAAGTAGAAGTTAGAGTATTTTCTCCTTCTCTTCTTCTTACCATTTTATTCGAAAAAGGCACGGAAGTAGCTCTTCGTGAGGAAATTACTCTCAGGCAATATGAGAAGAAAATGATGGTGACCTTTTTCATGTTTTAAGTCTCCTTGTAGTAAGTGGGCGTGCATAAATAGAATGAGACTGTGGAGTTTTTTCCCTCCTATTTCTTTCTAGTCCCTTTTTCTCATTTCTTTTCGTATTTTTAGTCTTATTTTTCAAGTATTTTGCATTCAGCGTAAGTGTATTCAAATTGGTTTCTCAAGAAGAGTCCCCAGTCTTTCAGGAGCTTATCTCGAATTCGCGTTTATTACAAGATCATTTTTTTCCCTTCTTTTCTTATTTCTTTTCTTCCGTCACGTTTTTCGGTGAAAAGCTTTGAAAGAGTACTTTTTAAAAAACTCCAGACAGAACAGCAAATTACTCACTTTTCTTACTTTTTTTTCAGGTGAGATAGAAAAGTTTACTTTATTCTATATACATTTCTAGGAGAATAACTTTAAGTAAGACTGTGAGAGTTTAGTATATTAGCAGAAGAATTGCAAAATACTTTTTTTCAGTTACTGTTAAAGATATGTAGATTATTTTAGATGTTGTTGGATCCCTCGATTTTTCTCAAAAAATTCTTCTAGTAATTGAATTTTAAAATTTCTTAATTTGAAGCAGACATTTTGAATAAAATATTACTACGCCCCCCGAAAAATTTCTTTATGTAAGTAAACCAGATTAAAAAGATATCCTTCAAATTTAAAATATAGCTTCCCAATAGCGATAATCATAACAGATGGAAAGATATTACGATTCTTAAGAATACTGATAATTAATTATAAATAAAAACATATAGTTGAAATATTTTCATAATCTTATTAAATCAATAAAATAAGTCTATAAATATTCAATTCTATCATAATACTAATGGTAGTGAATTCTGGTTCATTTCTTTATTTACAATCTAATAAATTTTTAAGATTAAAATTACTCTCGAGCTTCTCATACAATCTCAGTATCAAACCTCATAATTTTGTATCTCACCCAAGAGTAGAGAATAACATCACAGCTAGCTCTTTACCAAATATCTCTCATCTATCACTCTTTTGACATTATGATAATTATTACTTCACCTTACATTTTGAAGATAAATCCATTCTCTCTCTTTTACAGATTCTCTATTTCTTCCAGAAAAAATATTCATTCCTTGTTTATACAAATGGGCAAGGAACTGAAGTGAAGTGTCTTTTTTACTTCATTATATTACAGAAGGGTTTCTCAAACAGTGGGGTACCCTTCCCACCTTAGAGCGGCGTTATAACCTTACGAGGGAGTGCGAGCACAAAAGATAATTCTAAAAAACTATTAATCTACTGAAAGTAGACAAACAAAATACATTCTGACAAAATAAAGTATAAAATATACATTTGCACTGATGTAATACACTTATTAATGTATCATTACTACGAAACGTATTTTATAATTAATTCCACAGTACTGATGTAATACACTTATTAATGTATCAGTACTACAAAACGCATTTTACAATTAATTTAACAGTACTAAGTTAAGAGCAAATTTAATAATTACTAGTGACCCCATGGGCTCGTCATATATAAAATTATATACGCAAATCAACAGTTATCTTGATCAAATAATTATAGTTATATTACCAAGATAAGTGTATATCGGTTAAAAATTAACCCTTAACCTGCCGGTTAAAAGTTGCATGAATCGCTCCCCAGTGCCACCATTTTTCCACGTAGGTGCACGTATGTGATGCATTGGGATGGAGGGAGAATGAAAAGGAATAAGTAAATAAAATTTTCTCCGAAATAAATAAATCCTTCGCAAATACTGTCAAGGCCCTTTTATTACATTCCAAAAAGCTTTCGGAATAATTTTATGAATAGCAATGTACAGAGAAGATCGTACTTTGGAAATGCGTAAATATACGTTAGAGGCAATTAAAGCTCTGGCAAAGAGAGACGTTTATATGCGCCAAGGGCACTTAAGAGATTAAAGTCGTATTTTAGAGTCCGCTTCAAAGTATAGCATTATTGAATTCAATACATTGTTATTGTATAAAGAGGGGCGTGATGAAAATTATGATTGGGTGTAAAATATTGAGTTTGAGAAGCACTATATTACACAGGTTCTTAAGTTGAGAAAACAGAAATGTTCCTTAGAATTATACTTTTCAAAGAAGAATGTACCCGTTAAAATTTTTTATGGCCTTGCATGGATTTAACTTGGAATATGATGTTTTTACTTTAAGAAACATTTCTATTTTTATGGCTATGTAGTTGCAACTTGTATATTCTTAATTATTTTTTTGTTATGTTGTTAAGGCATTCTATTTACTTTAAACAGAGACTTATTTTGTTTCAAATGAGAATGTATGAAATAACATTGCTACACAAAAGAATCATTTTTGTGTTCATATTTCATCATATATGTGAATCTGGTTTCCTGCAAATTATTCAGCTATATTAATTATACAAAGAAATTCGATTATCATTGTGTGAAGTCTTTAATGTTACATTTGATTTAATGGTTATTTTACTTTATTTCACGTTATGGTTTGTGATAATCTCAAGTTCGTAATTTCTTCACACTAAATCTTTGTTTTTGCTACTGAGTTCATATTAATAACTATCTTCCAAAAATATTTGGATACAATTGATCGAAAAGAAAACTTTTATGTGCATTCAATTGTTAGTAAAGCCTCCATGAGAAGCAATTACGCCCGCAACACTCATGAGCGTACTTTCTACAAGTCTTTGTAGAACAGATAGTGGTACTTTCTTTCCCCATTGGGCTTATAAAAGACCGGTAAGTTCGTTTCGTTGATTTTGGAAGGTTGTCGTAACTTTTCATTTGACAATACAACTATTCTTAAAGGTTTATGACTGAGTCCAGGTTTAGGATTTGAGCAGACCAGTCTATTTGATCAATGCAATTGTCATAGTTCCAACCCATAATGGACCTCACAACATGACATCTAGATTTGTCAGCCTGGAAGTAACATGGGTCCAATCCATACAACTGCCACGATGTAAGAAGCCCACTGTCAACCAAAATAGTTCAGTAAACGTTGGTTTAAGCTTGCCCTGAAATAGAACCAAGGGTTTCTGACCAAACCGGGAAAACTTCATCCCCAGATCAAAGTTCTATAATAAGGTGGCATTCCCTACACAGACACTAGACACGTGCTTTGCACCACATTCACAAAGCATTGCAGTGGGACTTGATGATCATAGGCTTATGGGTTGCACAACGGACATAAAAATCAAACAGATGAATTTTTTCCCGCATTGGGGTATGTGGGTCATTGGTTGGGTGCAACTCTTCCGAATTACTCTAGACTGCACCGTCGGTCTCTTATTTCCAAGTTTTGTGGTATATTTCGACAATCCTTGCCATTTCTGAAACATATAAGCAACAAATGACTTTGAGTAATTCAGTTAGCCAGAATTAAGGATCGGCCGTTTCTGTGATATCCGATTATTACACCTCACATAACTCTATACTTCGTGAGATCTTACATGAGACTGATGCCAGTGTCGATTTCGAGTACATATTTAATGGTGGTTAATGGTGGGCAACGTAAAGTATTACAGGACCGCAGATATCAGCATTTGTATAGTTATCCAAATATTTATTGATAGATAGTGAGCTATAATATGAGGTTCTCTGGCGATTGACTTACAAACTACTCAAAAATTTGTAAAAGGATGCTCAAAATCAATTAAAAATGATTTGATAAAAGTAACTAGGCAGTTATATGAGCATGAAAAATTTGGTTCCAATACTTAATTTAGCGTTAATTAATGATAATTTTATGAAAAATTGTGGTAAAACTAGACTGCCACTTGGAATTAAATATTTCTAGTCAAACAAAATCTTTTGTCGTCAGAAGAATTATTATTTTTTCTATCAAAATGACGACTATCGGAAAAGAAAAAAGATCGATATCATTATTTATTCATCCATAAGAGCCCAAATGAGGCATTATGTGCCTAATATTCCAGAGTTCGCTTTACAAGATTACCCATAATAGATTCCTTTTTTTTATTTTAAAATCAGTTTTTTTAATTAATCATCTGTTTTCCCATATTAATGCGAATGCTATTCATTGTCCTTCACATTAAGAATATGAAGGACGGTTAAAGTGTTGTATAGAGGGAGGCCCTTGGCGATGTCAAATTTTTTGGTGACCAAAATCGAACGCCAAGCTACCTTGCTTAGAGATAGATGTCCGGAAGCCAGAATGAATTCATTATCTCATCATAATATCTATATAAAAATCACAAAATACAAAGAAAAATCGCCAAATTCAAAGGCCCCTCCCCCGTATACTACACTTGAGCTGTGAAGGACATAACCATTCGCATTTTAAACATTGAATAATCTCCAGAAGTATTTGTTAGTCAAGCACAATGATCAGTTTTTTTGCTAAAAATCGTTGTTTTACTCTAATTTCATAGCTATGTGGTCCATTGGTACATGTGATGAGTAAAATTTTCCTACCTAACTTAATGAAGAAAACAAACTATCAATACAACCAAGTACCTTAAATTAGCCATTTTACATAATATACCACAAAACTTACACAGTCACAATTACCCATACCTTCCAAGCAAGTATAATTTCATACTTCGTTAATCGCTTCATTATACTCTTCCGTAAGAATAAACATTGCCCAATCAACGGTTTCTTTTTCTCCGGTAATTATTCCAGAATTCACCATAATCCACCAACTAAGTTTCGCCAAGCTCCATTTTGTAAGGAAAAAGAGAAAAAAAAATCCCTCACACTTGTCTCTCCAGTGGCAACTTGTCTTCTTTAATCACTTTAGTGTATTAGGTAATTAATTCCGATCTCACACTCAAAAGGGGAAGGGAAAAATTGACTCTATCATTCAACGACCAAAATTCTGACGAGTCCACACACCCCAAAAAAATGGGGGTGGGAACGACATTAAGGCAACTGTGGCGGGTGCCTTACTCTGAAGCAACATATATCTGACAAAATCCACACCTCCTTCGTGCTAAAAACTATTTCCAAGTAATTGACTTAGAATTAGCATTTAATAAATCAGCTGGTGGTTGTGGTGGATGGCATAGACGCTTTTTAATTTCTGTATATAAGCACCGAGAACTCTTTCTCTTGAAAAAGGAAAACGGTGAGAAGGAAATTACCATTTTGGATTTACGAAAAGAGTTGGTTTCCCCCTTCTAAAAATATGGCAATAAAGACCCGCTGCTTGGATATTTGCGGTTTGTTGTGAACAAATGGCTTGCTAACATGGGCCATTAGCTATTGTAAATCATCGTTTCCTAATGTACAGTTAAAAAAAGTATTTGTGAAATGGGGTATTTGAACCTGGCTTTTGGGTTTCTACTTTTTTTTATGCATAATTTTAAGGTGTGTTGAGATAGAACATTTTCAGGGCTGCAATTGATGGGAGTTGAGGAAAATGAACTTTCTAATTCAGATTTAAAGTTACTTTTCGGGTTTATATATAATGGTAGGTGGGATAACTTAAATGTGTTATTGTCCTTATCCTTTTAAATGCATTTAAAGTAGCTTGATGTTAGATTGGATGTGTATAAAATATACCAATGTAAAAATGTATTAATAGAGAAAACATGTCACAAATTATTCACTTTAATTTTGAAGCTTATTGAGAGTTGATCCTTACGTGAATCACATTAATCTCATGAATAGTCTACTTTAACTGTTACTTCATAATGATTTGGTATTTTTATTACCTCTTCTCTAACAACCTTTGGTTGTCTTTGTGAAAGAAAATTTAGTTATTTAATATAACTTACACTTTAATATTTTTCTTTAATAAATTGTCTTTTAAATATAAAATAACTGTATTATATTCAATCTGCATTACCTTTTGTGTTATATCACGTGAAGAATTTTCTCTGGACACTTTTAATAAATACACATTCTACAAAAAAATGTATATTTTTGTGTTGTTAAGTTAGAGAGAGAGAGTGAGAGAAAGACTGTGTAGAGAACAATTCAATCCTCATCTTTCAAATAAAATCAAGATTAAAGCAGATATTATGAGTTTTTCATTTTAAGGTATCCGACTACTCTAAAACTGTTAATGTTGCCAAAAATTGACAAATTTTTTTATGATTTTATTTTTCGGGCCATCTTATTTGCTTTATAAAAATACCAAGTTTATCATTTTCCGTTTGCTAGAACAAAAACTACAAGTGTTTTAGTAAAAGCAAATGCCATTACTTTAAGCAAGATGTCATAATTTAAAACGCGTTTTACTCGAAATCAAACGGGCTCCGCGATTGCTAGAAAAGTTTTAAACATAATTAACTGAAATTTTTCTGTAAGTTCTGTACAATAGTAGAATTGTTTTAACCTTCAGATTTATCAATCATTGTTTTATTACAAAATATACGGTCCCTTATGTGAATATAATCACTGTTTTTTTAAGCATTTTCATATAGTAAGTGAGATAAAGTGCTCTAGTTTTTGTAAAAAAGAAAATATCTCTTATCTTGAAGGTCATTTCAAAATTAAATAATATAGCAACACATTAGATTGAAAAAATTGAAAATTTGTTCATCAACCTTTGGTGCAGAATGGGCCACGTTTATGCTATTTTTTGTCAAATTTTACCTATTTTTTCCCATTTTAGTAGTAATAATTTCTTTTTCTCTTCTTAATTTTAGCACATTTTTCTTAAAATACACTAAACAAACCTAAAAATAACAACAAAAAAATCCGCATATCTCCTTTTTTTTTAAAAAAAAAAATTGTCGCAACCAGTCGGATACTTTAAACATAATTTTGAAATGATTGTAAAATGAATCTGCTTGAAATTTGTCATGTGGCAAAGATTATTTATGCTAATTTAACTTGTTTCTTATCTACGTTTCAATTTAATCAGAACATCTTACATTCAAACACTATTTTTCTAAGTAAATTCATGGAATCCTAATATTTGCCCATAAATTGTTTTTTAAAAAATCCAAAGAAAACCCCAATGAAAATGAAAAATAATGCCGTATTCAAATGGACTCGGTACGTAAAATTTTAAACATAACACAAAATTAGCAACATAATATTTTAATACAATTGATTAATGTATTAAAATTGTATGTAATAGGAACTTAAAAGTGGGATTCTTACTAATTACACATACAAAAGCTTGATGTAACATCATAATCAGTATAGTTCCTTAATTTATAATATTGCTAGATACATTGTTTCGATATCAATGAAAAAAATTTACGTAGTTTTAAAACTCTCTCTCAAACTCAGTGGCGCAACAGCCCATGAGGGCCAAGGCCTACTGTGCCCATCTCAGTATACGTGACCATTGGGCGCTGGGGTGCATGAGCAGATGTTCCGATCAGGTGGTCAGCCTGAAGCGAAACCCCAGTGTTTGGTCCCCAAGTAAGCTTGGTTCTCATTTTATCGACCCACTGACGGGATGAAAGGCTGAGTCAACCTTGCCCAGCCCGGGGTTTGAACCTCGAACCTGTGGTGTGGAAGCGCGATGCACTTACCATTCAGCCACTGGGCTTCAGTTTTTAAAACTATTGCACCATTTTTACTACTGATACTCTAATACACAGGAAACCATTTGTGTGTTTTAACCCTCTTTCATAATTATTTTAAAAATTTATTAAGGAAATTACAAAAAGTTCCCACCCCATTGCTACACAGAATGCCCTAAAAAAATTCATATATTATGTCTGTTACGTTGGCACGTATTCATCCACCAAAAAGAATAGAAAATCATTAGCAAATCTTAAAAAGAGAAATGAGTTTTTGTTGTGTTGTTACTAATGCCACCTATCTGTTGATGTCCAATCGAGGCTAACGAAATTCATAGGGGCAAAGGACTAGATGTACGTCTGACGTTATCTGTAGCTTTGAGCACCATACAGGTGACAGTACGTTTTTGGCTCAGTCCCACCCCAATTTTGAGAGAGAATACCGTAAGGCGGTCAGGGGCCTCCCTCCTCTCTTTCCCATCCACCAACCTCATAAGAAGACTTGCGGCTCGACATCTATTTAGAGTACCACTCTCCCTTACCGCAAAGGCCCTATACATTTATAAACATCAATGTCTTCTCCGGGATTCGAACCCAGGCCCTACGGCACAGCAGTCAGCGTCGCTAACCACTTTGTGGTAACGTTCGGTTACCTCTTACATCCGCACCCTCTTGTCTACCTGTAAACCCGGTTAGATGTGTAGGAGGAACAGAATAATCCACAGACATTATTTCCAATCTAATTAATTTATTAATTCTTATTAACAATTATCAAACAGACACAATACAATTCTAATTAAGGTATATGAATTATAGTAGAGTGCGGAGGTGAGATTCTATAACACGGGGATACTTCTACAGACCCTCAACTTAATCTAAGATAGCTTAAATACGCTCAAATATAACTACGTCGCACACTAATATAACTAGCTTCTACTTAATCAAATACACAGTACCTGAATCTTTAATACATCGGATCCTACACTGAAAGTTGCAGGCACTCTTTTCGGCTTGATCAAATGACGATGGCTCCACGCTCTGTAATCTTTAATTATTTCCACTGCTTTTCAATCTTCAACTAATAACTAATTCTCTAACTTCTGTTAAACTCCTATTTGCACACATCTAACGTATCAACTTCAGCGTGTCAACAAATCACCTCCTTCCTTCCTTATTGCGAACTCGCGAAAACCGAATTTATATAATACACCTCATTTACATAAATCACGTTTGCTTACTCGATGAAAGTTGGTTGAATTAAATATTTTGTTTAAAGAGATAAGAGGATATTAGTGGAACCGCGTATAGATCCGTCACAACCTTACCGGATGGGCGACCAGGAATTGAGTTGAGTCATTAATACAGAAAGAACATAGTTAACAATCATTACTTTAACAATTAATAATAAAACTCTTTCTGAAAACGGGGATGGCCTCGGTACCCCAATGATCAGGACCACGAGCTTGTATTCGGCGTGTCATAAGTTCAAACACTGTGCTATTGAAGACTAGCTGTGTAGAGAAGCCGATGCACTTGAAATCACTCGTAAATCAAAGTCCTTCTGTGTTGGCATGGTGTGGTAGTTTAGAGAGAAGGTGCGAGTCCATGTGACATCCTCGTCATTTGACCATGGCTCAAAGTTACGAGGTCTGTCACCAATTTCCCTCGTATTGCTTTACAGAACAAAGTAAATAAACATTCCTTCTCTAACTGAAATCAATACGACTGTTAATGAAAAAGAAATGCCTTAAAGTACAAGAGACTTTATATGAAGAGACACAAGGAAGTTATTTATTTGAATTTCAGCTGATTATAAGATCTTAAGTATAGTACAGTTTTAAATAGCGTACAAGATAACGAATCATAAGTGGTATTGTTTTCAAGAATAATTTTTTTTTATTTCTAAATCAAAATAAAATAAAAATTTAATTTAATAATTTAGAAGAGATATGCGAGTATATTATTATGATAAATATCTTAATTGCATATTGATTAATTTATACCATTTTAAATTCATTTACAATTCCTTTCGAACTTAAATAATATGAAAATACAAATTGATCTCTTTCCAATATTTTCAATGGTTTAAAAGAGTGCAAATTCTCACCAGCAAACCTCAAAGAAATTTGATTAAGACATATATCAAATATGATAAGTTGTGAATATGCAAGTGAGTATTATATTAATTCTTTCAAAAATAATTAATATTGGAAGAAGAAACACTGTTGTACTAGTAGTAAATCGTTGAAATTTGCTTAAGAGAAAATGAATGCTTTAATCAGAACATATAAATATAAAAACCTATGATTTATAATATGGTACAAGAATACAAAGTACAAGCTAAAATGTTAGGTCTACATATTCAAAAAGAAGAGAAAAGTCCAAGAAATAAATCGAAATTCTTCCAGATGTAGCCAATAGTCATAAACACCCCTTTTCTGTCGCTTTCTCACCTAAAATGCAGAATTCAGCGTCACTAAAGCGTAAGAACAGTCATAAAATCAATCTGAGCAATGTGCTTCGGCAGTAAAGAAATCTAAGAATTTTTGTTGAAGTATTTGCATTTGGAAAAGCTACCTCTTTCATGAAATTCATGTTTTGGAAAAGTGTCATGTCTTAACGGCTATCCCATAAACTACATCTGTGTGAAGATATATGCATTTTCGACCGAAGTTTTAAATTTTTCTTTAAAAGGAGTTTTTCAAAATGTTGAATGAAAGAAGTTTCAAAATTAGATAGAGTGGAAGAATGTTTTATAAAAAGAATCATGAACGAGATTGTTCTGTGTTTCAGATATAGTGTAATATTGTCAAATATTACTGAGAGGATGGAGTCCCATAAAAGGTTTTACGAAAATTTAAATCTTCAGATTCTTAAAGGAATTCTTTTTAGGAAATCATGCAAAAATAAAGAATCGGCAACCAATAATTTTAATAATATATATTTCAAAAAATGTCATGAGGTAAATATACAAGAAATTATATTTTTTAAACTGCAATTACTTACAGGCTTGGAAAACATAATAAGAACTTACTTACCACCTGGGCTATACAATTCAAATGCATAAGTTTGCCGCGGGGGTTATGCCACGGTGATATGCCGGTGCGATAATGTTCTGTTACAGGCTGTGCTGTGGACAGCACCGGTATTTGCTCCTGATGAAGGCTGCGTTAAACGAGAGCTGGAACAATGCTGGGGCGCAGGTGCTGGCTGTAATTGGAGATACTGTTGAAGTTAGATCATGTCTCTGCGTTGGTGTCCCCTCTCCTCTCGGGATTTTAGAGTCTCTTTAAAGGTGGAATATGTACCACCTACGAATGTGACACGTGATGTGTAGTCACTTCTGTTAGGACGTATTCGGTGAAACCGTTCTTCTGTTGGTCCAAAGTCCCACTTCGCGCGGTGTGCTTTGAAACCGGCGGCTGGCGTGAGAACTGTGTGGCACCTTACTGTCGGCTAGATCAAGGAAGGTCAAAGGTTGACTTCCCTTAGGACATCAGCGCCGGGGTGTCCACCCTGGGATACTTTCCCACGAGAAACTGCTTGACTGTCGAGACGTCACTCGTTCCCGACAGGAAATGGGTCTTTGATGGACACCGCCGCAAGTTTTAAAAACTGATATTTATAATGAGTAATCCACGTGGTATACGCTTGTTGGAATTGTAACCTTATCGGGCTTTCATTTCCGGTGAGAACTATTTAGATAACTTGATAAACTTTCTATACTTGCCCATTTGCTGAAAGTTAAGAATTAAATATAAAAGTTTTATGATAAAAGATGTTAGTTAAATGTTGGTAAAATATTTTTAATAACATGGTCATTTTTTAAATTTAAGGATATTATTAGCTTACTGAAATATAGACTAATCTTAACAAAAGTAAGGGACGAGGTTTCACCTTGCGTAAGATTGCTGACTTTCAAATAAAGAAAATTTAATCGAAACTAAATTTTAAGAAACCTTACAGTTTTTCTTTTAAAAAAATAATGAATCTCTGTTAAGAATGCCCATAGTAAAAATACTTATAAGTGCTGTATATATAAAACACAATATGGTTTTTAACTCTAAAATAGTTTAATTCTTTTTTTATTTAACTCGATTGAAACTTGTGAATGATCAAATATACATTCACAATTCCATTTAAGCAAATTTGAAAATTAGTGCATAAAAAAACTCAAAGTCTCTCAATATATGTATTGAATGCTTGAAATACGTAAGCAGAAATGTTTTCATAACAAACATTGAAATATAAAAATAAGTAATCGTTAAAAAATTTGTGATATTGTGAATGCTTCGAATGGGCCCAATCTGCACTTTATTTCACCCATTCATACTTACCTCATACTAAAACTAATAGCTAAAAGAGAATTTAAGACACAAGTGACTGAACAATCCCTTTCTGATTTAACCACTTTCAGCGGTTTAAAAGTTCTTTTTCCCCCTTCTTTTTTAAAGTTTTTTTAAATTTCCTCAAAGAGTATCGATTTTGACTGAACTAATTTCTTGTTTAACTATTAACTAGAATTTTCTAATTTTAAATTAAATATTTAAATTACATTATTGCTTGTGTAGTTGTCCTTTTATGAAAAGCCCCCACAGTGTTTTAAGTACGCTTCATTGATCAAATATTTTCTAAAAATCCAAATTGTTTAAATAATAAAACATATACACATATTTCAACCAGGCCTTTAGAAGAAAATAGCTCGACTAATTTCCAGTTACTTAAATAACGTTATAACGGAGAAATGGAGTTCATCTTACTCTTAATAACATTGAAATTGAACGTGAGACATGAGACCTACACTATTATTAGCGGGGGGGGGGATTTTCAGAGCTAAACTAGACTATCCAAGGAGAATAAAACCGATCGGTTTCAATTTTATTTGAATGAAAGTGGCATTAAAAGTTGTTTTAGAGATATTAAAAGGCTTACTTTTTTGTAATTTTTATCCGCAGTCAAACGTCAATGACAACACCTTAAGCAGAAGCATTTCTTTCTAATTTTTACACAAAAATAAAAGATATCAAAGAGTAAATAGAAAAGAAAAATTGTATCTTAGATTTACTGTCTAAAATGCATGGATTAATACGAGTACTATATGATTAATATATCAATGGCTTTCTGAAAATACTTATCAAATTATGTCATGGGTAATGGTGCACAACGAAAATGTTTGAAAATCGCACTATATCATTAAAAAGTATCTAGACATTTACACGTTTTGCTTTCCCCACAGAGAAATAAAAAACAATTCCATGAGTTTGGACCACATTTTGCTCCATTAAGATTTGCTACTCTAGAAAAGGGAAGCTTATCCACTAATTTTTGGAAAATTGCACCAGGAATTGCAGGCTATTCTTGCAAAAGAACAATCTGGTCAGCTCTATTACTGATTTGGGGTATCATGTTCAAGCTCGGAGTCGATGCTGTTATTCATCTTGTAGGTGATCTGTGGTATTCAAATCTCAGCTTCGGGCAAATCTTTCCAATTCCTGAACATGCATACCCGCAAACTACATCTGTATAAACCATACGGCATATACAAAAGTGTGATCCTGTTGAACAGGATTGGACTCATTCCTGTGGTCCCACTGTAGTCAGCGTGAAATTGTTCAAAATGTCGAGATAGGCTTCCATCTAGAAAATTCTTTAAACAGAAGCCAAAGATCCAAGCAATAAATCATAAAAACCACTCTCTAGCCAATATGAAATCATCACTGAATTTCACTTGCGAAAAATGAAATTAAATACAAAGTGTTTACCATACAATCTCCCCACTTTGACTCCACCATACCATAATGTAATTGTATATGTAGCACTCAGTCTGCAAAAGGGCAATGTAGACAACTACGTTACGGTATTGTGTAGTTTCATGACGACTTTCATCATTCACTTCAATTTTTGAACAGGCAATTTCTACAGAATTTAGGAACTACTCCGTCACTGGACAATGGTATCTGTATTCATTGAGAATTTTTGTGATCCTCAACCTGCAGTAATGTAACTGGTTACAGGCTGTGGTTTACAGAAGAATGGAGTTTGGGAGTTCAAACTCTTCCCCTGGATCAAGAGGTTTTTAATTTTTAGCATAACAATTAAGCGATGGCACTTTCATGTACGTATTCATTAAATTATGGCCTATTTCTTAAAAGTTGTCTCTGTATACGCCCTGTCTAATTAATATCAATTTACACTTTATGAAAAAAACAATATTTTGTATTATTTATGTTAGTACCTTGACTATCATATCCTTTTTACGAAAATAAAAATTTTGAAAGAAATGTAAATTTTAATCTTAATTTGATACCGAATAAAATAACACTAAAAACGCAATTTTTCCAGAAAATAAATTATAACTAAAGGATAATTTATGAAAAGAAATATGATTTTAATTTCAATCTTATTTAAGTATCTAATTGGAATAGCAGTTTACATATATCTGAATTTACAGAAATATTATTTTAAGTTATAATAAACGCAGCAAATGTTTAGTTTTAAAAAAATAAGATAAAAACAGATATTACAATACTTTAATTTAATGTTGTTTGGAAAAAAATACTCATTTAGCTCCATAAATATCTGCCTTTATAAATAATACTTAAGTAGTATCAGTTAATTCGATAATTCCTGATATTTAGGGTACTGTATTTAAAAATATAATTACAAAATTTTTTAGAATTTTCTTAATTGTTGAAGACTTTTCTTTATTTAAGAACTTGATATTTCAGAACACTGACAGCAATATTATATATTTCATAGAAATAATAATTTATATCATTATTTAGATTAATATTATCCTTATGAGAATATGTTTAAAGCTAAATCTCTCGATACTATTAATATAATTATATTTTTAGTTAATAATATTTTTTCATTCCCTTTAATACAATTTTAGGATCAACAAATTTGCTATAATAAGGTCACTCTGCTTACGTTGAGTTTGTTTCTAGATCATTGTAACTGGGAATCCCTTATTCGTTTTTCTTTGATTCAAATAATGATCTGCATTTCCGACGCAATTTGGATATGTTAATTTTCATAATTAATAATGAGTTCAGCAGATCTATCAATTATATTCCTTGGATTCTGCTTATTATTATACACAGAAAGAAAAAGTTCTGCTTACCACCCAAACTGGTTTTAACCTCATAAAGTAGTCCTCTGCCTGCTTTGCTTAAAAATACTCATGGTTTCATCTTTGAATTTTGGAGCATAGCTCATCCAGGAGCATAGCTACCACATTATATCCGACGTATAAATGACAAGGGGCTCCAAAGCTACAGAGGCCCTAACGTATGTAAAGAAAAAAAATCCTTAATATACTAAGGAGCTTCCAAGAAATTTTGAAGCAGGGCCCTCACAAGAATAGTGATTGCATCTAAAATTTATACAATATTTATTTTTACATATGCATGCGTGCGTGTGTGTTGAATATAAAGAATTAATTACAACTTTAGAAAATATTGATACAATTTACCATGCTTACAAAACTTGTTTAGTTAATTATTGCGAAAAATAAATGTCTGTCTTTAAATTTAAATAATAGCTTAAATTAGCTTAATCACATTCCTAAGCGTTCTGATTATGAATACATCATACACTTATTAATTTTAATACAGTATTAAACGAAAATTTTAAAAACTATGAAAACAAAACATGTATTTTCGCTTAAATAATATTTCTATATCTGGTGAAGTTTAAAACGCCAGATCAATGCATCAAGCCTTATGAATTCTTTCAACTCCACAAAGTATAAACACAACTTGGAAGAGAAAAATTAAAGTCAATTCCGCGAACCTTCATACTCCATTAATTCTTTCCAAGTTCCTGACCAGTCACACGCTTTTGCCACTATCGAAGACAAGAGGTTAGGGAGGGGTCCACGAATTAAATCCCCTCACCTCTACGCGCCAGAACCCGACTCAGTTTCCTCTTTGGGGTCCATTTCAGAAATTACCCCCAACCCAACGCGGAACCGCTATTTCCCTAATTAGCCGGTCGGCCGAACAAACATTCCTCCCTTGTACCTTGTACCAAGGATGGTACACTTCACACACCCCTCCAGCGGATATCCGCCTTAAACCTAATTAATGACAACGGCTCGATGCAGAAGAGGGGAATGACTTTTAGTCTTTTAATGAAAAGACATTGTTGAAATATAGATTAACGTTCTGTAAGGAATTGGAGGAAGAGAATTTTGGCTGTGAAAAGAGCGAAATTGCATTTAAGCGGTAGGTAAGCTAATCGTTTTGGAAGAAATAATGTATGTTTCGAAATTTCTGAATAGGAAAGTTTCAGGAATGTGGAATTACTCATTAAGTATTTTCTCATTATATTTGGACGTATTTTCTCAGAAATCAATTAGTATTTTCAAAAGGGGCATATATAGTATTATGTAACGAATGAAAAAGAAATTTATGTTTTTAAAATTTTTTCTTATATAAAATATAAAAAAAAATATATATATAATTTTTAATAATTCATATACAATTCTTAATACAGTTAACTGAGACAGTACGATATCTAATAATGACAAATGTGACAAAATAACTATAGGTAGCCCATTCGCGCAAGAGCGAAAACGAAATGCAGCTGAATCCCCATTTAACGAATTTCGCGTTTTAACGATTTTTTCTTTCTTTTCTTGATAAAATTGGAGACAAAAAGACCTATTTAACAAATAATAAACCCCTAATTTATGAATTATTTCAACATTTGAATTTTTTTTGTTAGTTTGTATTGAAGAAATTGGATTTTATTTCAAATAATATTCTTTTCGTACAGAACAGAAAAAACGGATTTTTCTTGTTGATAGCAAATTTCGAAGGGAAAAGGTGCAAATGAGTCATGAGTGCAACTTATCGTATGAGTTTTTAACAGGACAGAAAAATTCATTCGTATCTCAACCCACTCCACAACTCAAGGGGTATTTTAAGATTGTGACGATTATGTTTCATTGGGTGAAGGCAGTGGCGTAACGTACACCCCTCATGGGGGGGCAGGGTTTTAGAGGGCCCAAAGCCTAACTGCTGCCAAGTTCCTTCCCTTTGTAAATTCCAACTTGGGGGTCCAAAACCTGACTTTGAAGGGGAACCCAAAGGTTCTCCGTTACGCCACTGGGGGAGGGACTGACTACCTGTGCAATTGAAGATCAGGAAATAGTTGATTTGTGCCTGAGCCAAAGAATAGCAAATCTGACACAGAAATCGATAATGAAACTCTAATCAAAACTGTTACATTTTCTAATGTTTTACAATGTATGGAAACATACCTCATACACAGCAGGATGCAAATTATGCAATATTTTCTTCTCTGCATATAGTCGGGAAAAAAACTTTTTCGAGTCGAGATTCAAAAAGTTTGTCAAACATGTATTAATCAGTATTTTAAAATTTCCAATTAACTGGTGCTTAATAATTCCCTAAGAGTATTTTGAGCTTTTGAATAAAAAGCTTGTAATTTCTAACTATGGATGTGTTTTGTGCAGTTACTTATTACAGAATTTCCAAAATATAAGCGCAAAAAATTTGTATTTTGCTTGAACCCCTATTTAAGGAACAAAATGTTTGGTCCCGTTGAATTCGTTAAACCGGGGTCTGACTGTATACAGTCTCATTTATGCTCGATATTAATATGAAAATATCGCAGACTCTTTATCAAATACTGATTCATACATTGACAAAGTGCTTTTTTAAACAAATCATATTAAGACAATTTTATTTTTCTCGTAGCCAGCTATCAAAAGAATGATTACTCAATCTACAATAATATTTTATACTTTTCTAAGATACTGATAGTTTTTGCGGAGGGGCAACATCTTGACTTACAAAAACTCAAATTATTTGCAACAATAGATAAGACCCGAAAGTCGCGAAATATAGGAATTATTACCATTTGAAGATGATTCTATAAATTATGTGCCGCAAAAAATCTTATTTCAGTTTAATTTATTAATCTGAATTTTTGAAGTTCCGGTGAGCAAGTTTTTATGTGCGTATTCCTGTACGTAAATTTTGAATGCATCCATTAAAACAAGTATTGCAGTTTGCGGTTTGGTGAGATGGGAGCTCTTAGTTCTTTCGAAACTTCATCTCCTTTCATGCCGTTTTGGATGACATTAAAACGCTTTCAAAAATTATCCTTCTTAATATAAATAATATTTAAAATTTAAAATATAACTAATAATAATAAAAAAAAGTACTTTGAAATTAATAAATTTACAAAGATAAATAAAATAAAGACTAAAAAAATCTTCACTTAGAAAAAAAAATAATAATATATTTTTTGCTGATGATTGGGTGCAATTATGCCTAGCTAATCCACTTGCAGCAAAGGAGATCGCATTGAAGAGAGAAAATATTTAGACGCAAAAAGTTAAAATTAATTGGTATCGAGAGGAGCTTCTGTGAATGGCTGATCAGAGAGGTCAGCTATTTTCGCATTTAAGTTTGGGTGAGAAGCTCCCGACACATCTAATTTTCGTTTCGACCAATCGTAAAGTAGCAAATGAAGAGAATTTAAGAATAAAATTAAAAGATAAATAGTATATATAAAATAGAACATATTTAGGAATTAAAGAAAAGCAGGATCAGTTCACACAAACAAATATTAAATCTAGTTAGTTGCTAAAAAGTCTCTACTCATTACGTTATTAAAGCTCCTGGCTCACAATAAAGAATAGTGAATGGCAAGGAAAGTATATTTTATCTACGAAGCTTGTCTACAACTTCGGCCTAATACTCGTCCAAACACCCCTAATGTGTCATGATATCAAATTACTATTTTAATTATCAGTTTTTTTTGTGGTTTTTTTTTGCCTCATTTTTATTACATAATAATCCGAGGGAAATAAATTGTGTTATTTAGTAATATTGTTACGAATTTCGTATAAAATGTTGTAAATAATTTGTATTTGGATGTGTTATGAATTTATATTATTCTATGTTACATTTATTTTATGTTAGAATTGCAAAATTCACAGCAACGCCGTCCCTTACGTTATAAAGGCAATTCAATGGGAACTTAGCGAAATCTTGGCGATAGAGCCAAGTTGGCATCATTTTCGGCGACCAAGTTAGTGATCAATTTGACGACTTTGGCAACCATTTTTGGTGAGTTCGGGACCCTTTGGATTCATCTAGAGATTAATGGCGAAGTCCACTAATTTCACGATCTATGACGCAAGCGGATTTTTCTCGAAGTATCCGCCAAGCCTATAAATAAAGAGAAGCTCGCCGAAACTAGTCAATCTTGTTTCGACCAGTGATTAGTCAGCCTAGTTTAGATTAGTGATTAGTAGACTTACCTTGATCATGATTACCGATTAGCTCGGCTGTTGAATAGGACGAGCAGTGCTTGGAAATAATCTTTTACATACGTGTATTTTAGACACTGATAATTGTGTTTGAGTGCAATTGAAGGTGTGTAGACCTTCTGAGATCTATTCTGCGAATATTGATGCTGCATCCTGTATTTCAAGGATTGTTTTTCCGACAATAAATTCTCATCGCTCTTAAGGAACTGCCTTGCGCTTTGCGACTGATTTGCATAAAATCCTCGAACCCTGATCAACGTAACAATACGAATGTATAATACAGTAAAAATTTCGATGTATGAGTCATCCGATTTATACCGTCTAAGGCAATGAAGATAAATAATGGATGCGGATATTTTAAGGTATGGCACTTTTGAAGGATGTAAGACAAAAAATCTTTTTTCACACTCTTACAATTCCTGTTATGGTGAAAAAATTCTGAAAATTTCAAACGGAAGCATCTTTTTATTGGAATGTGATTTACTCAGGTAAAAACTATATTAGCATTAGAACGATGATGTTAGACACAGAAAATAAGAAAGGTGAAAACCGCCATTAAGAACGAAGAAGCGATAAAATGGCGAAACATTATTTCACATATTTTAAACTTGTTTCTGGATTGAACAATGGAATTTTCTATGGAAGATTATATGAATAAATGATTATTCTCTATTACATATGTGGTCTTTATCCAATATTTCTAACAAAATAATTTGGAATTAATATTCAATTGAACATAAAACTTTTTGAACAGAATTATCTCCGGTTATCTCGATCTTACTTTAATAAATTTAAAACTGTGGAATACCTGAAATCCAAGTGTACGCTCATGTAATTTAAATGAAATTGCACAAACTGCAATCTCATTTAAGAGTTCGCATTGTAGGATGGTTCAACGAATTCCTCTTTCCTTGCTACGTACACATTTAGTCACTGATGCCACATTTAGTCTGCATAATTTGCCACATTTTATCATTGTTTGTGAAAGCATTGTTTGTGAAAAATTTGTGAAACACAAAAGAAATGGTTTAGTTTATCTATCCATATTAAGAGCTTTATTTTTTTTTTTTCAAATTCTATTCAATTTGCTGGTATTATTTCAAAACTATTTATAGTTAACTACGTGTAGATCACATTTAAATCTATTGAAAAAGTGATGTGTTAAAAATTTTCAAAATATTTTCACTGTAATCGTAACTGTGAGTGATGAACCATTGTTTATCAAATCATTTCTGACTGAAAAAAACCTGCATATAAAACTTCCTTCTATTTCCTTGAATGGTATGAGCAGTAGCAACTCATACATCGGCAAAGCTTTTTAGCCGCCTGATAAATCAAAAAAGAAAAGAAAAAATGTAATTTTATTTGAAGATTCAATTTTGCAACAAATTGAATAATTTAATCATATTATTACTTCCAATGAACAAAATGATTCCATAGCACAGTTTTTATAAAAGAACAAAAAAATCTTGTCTCGTTCTGTTTCGAACAGAAAATACTACATCTGCCTTTTTTTTTCAATGCACAGCAAATTGCAAATTAAACTTCTGTCATTCTTCATCAAGTTAATTCAACGGCACTTGCTTAACAATGTGTGAAATCGCAATAAAGGAGCGATACAATGGCAGGGAACTAAAGGAAGAGTCCCACTAAAAGAGACATTGTGATTCATTGGTCCTTGGAAAAAGGACGACCATTTTCTAAGGAGACATTTACATGGGTGAATAAATTGAAGAATAAAAGATAATGGGAGAATTAAGGGTGACATTAAATTAAATAAAACCGTGATTCATGAAATCACAGTGGAAATCTTTTTATTCTTTTTCGTTTACTTAAGTGTTTATTTAAAGTATGGGTGCAAGGAAAAGAAAGTATGCGGAATTTTTTTTTTTTTTTGATTAAGTGAGTTCACCAAAAATCATATTCATTTTCTTATCTAATAGTATGTATTGTATAGAGTCAAAATAAACATTATTTTATTTGTACAAAATATTTCAATTACTTTTTGTTATGTGTAAAAATGTAATATCCAGATATAAAGTTATTTATCTATATAATTGTATTTTAAGTACTCTTTTAAGACATTGGTCATTAAATATTACCCAAGAAACGTAAGCCAGTGTTTTGAAAAAGAAGCAATCAATTTAAGTTGATTTTATTTAGTGTTTTTAAAAAATTAAAATCTTCAGTTAATGTATAGTAAAAAATCAAGACTTTTTCATTTAATATTACCTTCAAAGTTGGTGCTGTAGTAAGAATAAAACAATTCTTAAGTAATATT